>JAASGW010000011.1:0-137207 GCA_023334395.1 Phytopythium sindhum
CGGGAATAAATGTTCATACACGGTGATCGTATAGGTTTGATTTGCAACATATCCAAACGGCGCCTCGAAACTCGCACTAGAAGCTAAGAAATCGTCGAAAATCTAAAATTTCAGGGGGTGTGCGCATATTTGCTGCGCGCAATGTATGCCGAACGAGGTTACCACGTAACCATGTAACCCCGTTACATTTTGGAGGGCGACATTCTGGGTGAAATCCATAATAAATCGAGGAAGCGCTAAAAACGGTAGCATGCCGTACAATCTATTTTGCGAAAACCACCACATACATTTATCAATATATATGTCTGTGTATAACGAGGTGTACGGTACTGCTCCGTCTCGACCTTCTGCACCAAAGAAACGTCCGTATACACTCCGCTATACATCACTATACACATCAAGTACAGGAGGGGAAAGTTCAACTGGCACTTCCGCACTTTCCTCCAAGTAACCACATCAAGACCACCAAGAAGATACCGAGCGACTACCAAGGAGAATGGCACAGGCACTGCGCAAGGCCATGCGGCCGGACCGCGCGCTGATCGACAAGGACTTCGACCGGTACGTGCTGAGCAGCAAGGGCGTGACCAAGGCGGGCGCGCCGCTGTCGGTGCCGGCGCTGGAACCGCTGGGAGCCGCGCGCGCGCTGCGCAAGGCGCAATGGGAGGCGCGCGCGCACCACAACGCGCTAGCGAGCGATCCGTTCCGCAGCGACCCAGGCGTGCAGCTGGCCGTCGCCTACTTTGTGAACGCCAACTTTGAGCTGGTGCAGGTGCTCGGCACCAAGGCGGGCGCAATCCAGATGCGCCGGGTATACACGTTCCCCATCTCGACGGGCCGCCAGGAGAACGTATCGCTGCAGGTTGCGGGCCGCGGGCTGATCGTCTACTGCGACGGTTTCGGGGCGGTGTTCTTCCTCAAGTCGGCGGACCCTGATGCGCTTGAGACCACGTGGAGCTGCGTGTACGAGTGCGCGCCGTTGGGCGTCGTGCCCGCGGTGCTGCTGGACGCGTCGTTCGACGAGCAGACGCAGCACTTCCATCTGCTCGCAGCCGAGCCCATTGACCAGGTGGACATGGAGGCTGCGTTTCGCCTGTCGGAGATCGACGTGTTCACGGCCAAGTCGAGCGGGTCGATGGACGTGGACAGCAGCGCCGTCGGTCTCACCCATTCGGCCACGGGCATCGCGGTGGTCCCGGCTTTGCCGAGCTATGTGTCGCTGATCAATGACCGCCTCATTGTCCTGTTGGAGGGCACATTTCAGTTGCTGATGGAGGCAAGAGCAGGCGAAGCGACGGTTGAGACGGTGCCTGTTGCTGTTGCTGGTACGACTGCTACTCTAGGCGTGGCATCACCGCACAAGCGGCCGCACAACGATGACGACTTGGATGACGACGAGATGGAGGAGCTGCTGTCCAAGTTCCCCCGCGCGGGCATCGGCTACCACGGTGACATCTCGGGAGTCAAGTCACCGCGTGATTTCGCGTCGTCGCTCGACTTCAGCGTGCCGCTGGAAGAGCGCTTCCAGAAGTCGAGTACACCGTTCAGCTCGGTGACGGACCAGCCAATGGCGGATGCGAGTGCTGCCTCCAGTTCCACAAGTACTAGTCCACGCACGCGACCGCTGGAAATTCCAACAACCGAGTCAATCCTTGGAGGCCTTGAAGAGTGCGACGACCGCGATCCTTTCGCAAAGGCTACGCTGCTGCAGGTGGATCTGAGCCAAAAGCTCGTCGTGGAACAAGTAGAGATCGACTGCAAGGAGTACCGGTTCCTGTGCTCGAGCGCGCGCGTGGCTGAGACTCCGGCAGTTGCGACTCCCACTGCTATCGCCACTACGTTGACTGCGATGGCTTCAGCAACGAAGAGCGCTCTGCGGCAGAAGCTGGTGTTCCGCAACGACGTGCATGGACTGCTGTACGACCTGGACATCACTGCCGACGGCAAACTCTCGCTCAGGCACACGGCGACACTGCCCGCGTTCGGCTTCGTTCAGGCATCCAAGCAGGAGAAGAAGTTCATGTCGACGCTCCCGTCGGCCGCGTTCGCGTGCATTGGCGAGTTTGAGAAGCGCCTGTTCATCTACCTCGGCACCGCGGCCACGGACAGCGAGCGCGCGCATCACACGCGCAGGCAGTTCGTCGTGGAGCTGGGTGACGAGCCGCTGCTCGGCATGCAGCTCGTCTCTCGCGACACCCTCTTCGTGCTCACCCCGCGCACCGTATACACCGTCAAGGTACCCGTCGACAGCGCGTGAGCCACCTTATCCTTCTCAGGGTTCGCGAGTTCATGCTGCTGGGCGTCGGCGGGTTAGACCAGCAACGCAGAGAGCGGTGGTCAAGCAGACGCGTGGAAGCCGCCAAGACCACCGAGAAACACGCCCCAGTCGGGTAATAGGATTCCAGTATACTGTTAGCTTCAAGTGTTGGCATGAGCGGTGGAGTCTTGTCCAACATGATCTAGTTGACGTACCAGAATGATGGTCATTTATGCATTATCTACTAATTTTAGCCAATCTTAGCGTTGTTACTCCCTTCACAAATGCTTTCCATTGGCTGAAAACCTTGAATTTTGTCGTGGTGGGGGGACTTTGGGGCATGTCCGGCGGTACGCTATTATCATCCACAAAGCGAGATCGACGGACGTGCGCGCCAAGAAACGCGCTGTCTCCGCCGCCACCGCCACCACCTCCTGCCGCCCCTACTAGCCTCCTCCCTCGCGCGACCATGGTGTTCGTGATGCGGCGTCTCCAGCCGGCGGTCGTGGCCGTCGCGCGCTCCGTGGGCAGCAACAGGTGCGTGTCACCGACGAATGCGTTGCGCTTGCACGACTCACGGAATTGACGTGGCTCCTTGACGTTTTCCCAGCGCCCGCGCGTCGCTCGTTGGGCGCCACGGCGCCGCGTTCAACTCGGGCGCCAAGCTCGCGGGCGTGCAGCTCGTGCCGACGCACGTGTTCGGCGGCAGCCGCTCCTTCTCGTCCTCGCCCGTGACCAGGTAGGAGACGAAACGCAACAGATTCAGCAGTCGGTACTCTGTAAGCTGACGTGACGCGCTTTCATAGCTTCGCCCAGGAGGACCGCGTGGTCGCGGCGTCGCCGGCGGAGGCGCTCGAGCAGGTGGCTGAGGCCGCAGGTAGTCATTCAGCTCAAGAGGGCATGCAATCCCAGCCTCTCCAGTTACTTATGATTGTTTCCTTGTTGCGGTGTCATCCATCGACCAGCCACGATCGACCCAAAGACCGTCGCGGACCTCGGTACGTCGCTCTATCTGCGCTCGCGCCTCCTTTGTCGTTGCTTGCGTGAGACTTACGAGGCATGCGTGCAGGTTACTCGCTATCGGACCTGGCGATCCGCTCGCTGGACATCGTGCACGCAACCACGGGCCTGCCCTGGTGGGCAACCATCGTGGCCGCGACTGTCGTTGTGCGTAGCGCCGTCTTCCCCATCACGCTCAAGTCGGTGCGTTCCGGTTCTCAGGATACAACATCGTACTATGGAGGCAGATCTGACAATTCGATGCGTGTGATGGCGACCGCGTAGCTGCGCAACTCGGCAAAGATGAAGCTGTTCCAGCCCGAGATGGAGAAGCTCAAGGCCGAGATGGACGCCAACCCGACGCGCGACCCGGAGAGCATGAAGACGTTCCAGCAGAAGTACAAGGGGCTCATGGCCAAGCACGGCGTGAACCCGCTCACGAGCTTCCTCACGCCCTTCACGCAGATCCCCGTCTTCCTCGGCTTTTTCTGGGGCCTGCAGAAGATCGGCGAGTACATCCCCGACTACGCGCAGGGCGGCGCGCTCTGGTTTCACGACCTCACGGCGGCCGACCCGACGCTCGCGCTCCCCGTCATCTCGTCCGCGCTCATGATGCTGTCCGTCGAGGTGTGTCTGCAGCCAGTGGTTGTAATGTGGTGAAGATTGAGTTCTTACGATGACTGCCGTCCCTGATGAGCAGCTGAACGGCGACGCCATGCCCGGCGAGTACAAGGACCGCGTCAAGTTCGGCATGCGCGCGTTCGCGGTCGTCATGGTGCCGCTCACCATGAACTTCTCCTCGGTACGCAGTCTCGTTCATGCTCCTCTACGTGTCTGACGCTGGTGCTAACAGTGATGGCGCTTTGGCGACGACAACAGGGCGTGTTTGTGTACTGGGTGACGTCCAACATGTTCACGCTGGTGCAGACGGCGGCCACGCGGGTACCGGCGGTGCGCCGCGTGCTCAACCTACCGATCGAGCAGCAGGTCAAGGTGCTGACGGCCGCGAGCGCTGGCAGCAGCGCCGAGCCGGTCTCGCCCTTCCAGGCGGCCGTCTCGCGCGCCAAGCAGAACGCGACGATCCAGACGCACGTGAATAAGCCCAGCAAGAAGAAGAACTAAGGCGGCACTCAAAGGACACTCCGTGGCGACGCGGGAGGCTTGGGAGCGTCCGCTCGGTACCTTCAAGCATCACCAGGAAGACAGCAATACAACACCGAAGGAAAGAATCGAATAGAGTCTTGAAAAACGTGCGTCTGGCGCCAACCGAGATCCATTTCAGGTCGCGGGGCCCTGGGATCCAGCGGGTTGGTCGAAGTACTCTTGCTCGTCGAACGGCACGACGTCGTCGTCAACCGCGACGATGTCAAACCGCCGCGGCAGCTCCTTGATCTCTGGACACAGCGTCGACGGCAGGAAGCGGTCGTGGTCGTTGCAAAACGCGATGCGCCGCTGCGCCTCCTGGTCCTCCAGCATCGCCAGCTGCGTTCGCATGTCTTCAATCTGATTGCAGCGGTACGAGCAAGACAATGCTAACGTGAAACCTGTGTCATCGATGGCAGATGTCCTGAGATGAGCTGCGTCTACGGACCGTTTGGGCAACCTGTTGCTCGTACGCCTTGCGTCGCTCCAGCTCTGGGCCGACGCGTTCATAGGACGCGACGAACTGCCGATAAAAGTCCCGCAGACTACGCAGCTCATCGAAGAGCAGCTGTACTTCCGCGATCGCGACTTCGTAGCTGGAACAGCATCCAAGGCCACGACATCTCCGTCAGCTCCCGTGCTCTCAACGTCTGTATATGTAAGGGGTGGCAAGTTATTGGCGTACTGCGGGTGGATGTCGTTGATGGTGGTGAAGTAGCGGAGCAGCAGCCGATCACACTGCTCCATATCGACAAAGAAGTTGACCTGTCGGATCAACATCCGTCAGAGTTGACGCCCCCGCAGATGCAAGGACCGCTGCACGGACGTCGTACCGCTACGTCATAGAACGCGGCAACCTGCTTGCTCTCCAACCCGCCGCCGCTTGTGCTGTTCGCCAGACCGCCGACACACCATATCCGTCAGTGTGAGCACCAACCAAACAGCCAATAAAGTTGAAGTCTACGACACGCACGGGCTGGACCGGTCGCGCGCTAGCTCGGCTATCTCCTTGGCGTGTTCCGCGTGGAACGAGATGAAGAACGTGTAGATAGCCTCGATCCGCCGCAGTGCGTGTTCGTGTGCAGCCAGCAGCTCCTCAATCCTGCGCCATACGCAACAGCGTCAGGTCAGGGCCCAGCCGTGCGCTGATTCACGGCGAATGCAACTGGGAGATGCACTCTTTGGATTGCTCCAGCGCGTCCTGCTGGAGCGACTCGACCGTCTCAGCATCGATGAAGTCAAACAGCGTCTTGCCCAGCTCGCCGCCCACCATCACCGGGTCCACAGGCGTGCCCTGCAGCTGGCCGAACACGTCGTCGATCTCGCGCAGCAGCTGCAACTCGTTAGGCTCCTCCGTTGTAGCCACTTCAACGTCGACAATGGCCTGCCTTACCGGTGTCTGCTCGAAGACCGAGTCCTCGGAGGCGTCCCGAGCGCTCTGCAGCTTGACACGCGACGTCTCCAGCATCTTCCCCAGCACCTGCGCAGCCGCCATGCAGTCATCGTCAGAAGTCAATCGTCGCGACCGACGGAACGGCGACTTCACCCGCTTGCCGAGCCACCCACAGCACCGCTACAGACACGGGAGCGCCGGCAGCGCGTAGACATGGAAGATTGCGTAAGGTATAGCGCACCTCGCACTTCTCCGTGATCGTCTTGACCACCTCGCGCGCCGCCGCCGCCGCGTACTCGGCGCCCATGGGCTGCTCCATTTGCCGCTGTCGTAAGTCGACGCTGTCTTCTGAGAAAAAGAGAGTTCGCGATAAATCTGAGTCTTTTCTGAAAATACGTAAACAGGGGTCAGTGAATCTGATCCGTGTGGTTTCTTTCTGTTTTGGATATTTTGGTGTCCAACATGTTGACGTCGAGACAGAGACGTTGAACTTGTCTCTGATTGGTCCAGCTGGCGGGGCGACTGATCAATATAGTATACGAATGAAGGTATACAGCGTATCCTCCGCTATATACATTTACGAAGCTGAAGGATCCCTCATGTCCGCATACTGTCCGGACAGACCAAAGGGATCTCCGTATACTTCATGGCTTTGCAAACATTGCGTGGGAGTGATGGTCTGCAGAAAAGAAACTCGCCCGGGTGGCCAAACGCGCACCGCGGCATAATCACGGCCAGCCCATAGTTTACTCAAGTGAAAGCGGCCCCCTTCCATCTAATACAGTAGATGCTTCCCATCTCGCAGCCACAGTTTCCTTCATACAGGAAAGTATTGAGTCGCGTCGATACATTCACCCATTAGAAGTGGCGTTGCATACAAAGCGCCAGAGAAAGAAAGGCGGCAGCCACCAACCGAGAGGAGAGGACAGGAGGAAGGGAAGGAAGCGAAAGGAGGGCGGGACGCTGGGCCGGCCGAAGGAAAGCGAGGCAAGACGACGGACGACGCGGCGGACGGACGCGCGGGCGCCATGGGCGGGGACGGCGTCGCGCTGCTGGTCAACTTCTCCTTCATGCTGGCGATCGCGGTCGCGTTCCTGGTCGCACGCTCCAAGATCAAGCGCGCGCGCAGCCGCAACCTGCGCGAGCTCGCGTCGCCGCTGCTGCCAGAGTAAGCGGAGGTCTCGGTCGACTCGCGTGGAGATGTGTAGCGCCGCTGGTTTTGACGGAGGGGGAATTGATCTACGTGGATACAGGTTGAGCAGCGTGACAGCGGACCATCGGCTCGACGCGGCGACTCGGTGCGTTCTTTCCACCGAGAGGAGGCGCTAGTGACTGGTCGCTAACGTTAGTGCGCGACGTCTCGTGAGCAGGGAGGCGGCCAAGGGATACATCGTGTGCGACGGGTGCTCGTTCGAGAACTTCCGGGGCGCCACGTACTGCGCGATCTGCGGCGATGCGCTGGTCGAAAATGGAGCGGAAGCGACAGCAAGGCCGCGACTGGCGGATGTATCTGTGACGCCGCGGCAACGGAGGACAAGGTGGGCGCTTGTCGACGCAGGAACGCTGACAGACAAGCCTAGCTTATCTAACGTGGGTGGGCACACTGGTGCAGGAGGCGAAAGGAATGGGCGCGCAAGATGGACGTCCAGGGTCGAATGTTCTGGTATCACGCGGACATGCAGACGTCACAAGCAGGCGGCGAGGCTGTCCGACCCTCGACCGGCAAAGTGGTCCGGTTCATCAAGAACTGCATGCGCACGGTCACGCCACCGCCGAGCGAGCACGGCAACAGCGACCCACTCGGAGAGATTGTCGAGACGGCCAAGGTGTTCTCGGACGTCGTGCCCATGGAGATTGTCGCTTCTTCCGAGGTGGACGCGGCTGCGCGCTCGACGGGCGAGGCGCTAGAGTCGATCGACCGGCGCCGGGAAGTCGTGCACTTGGCCTCCAAGGACTTCCCTACCAAATATGCGCACTTTGTCGTGAACTCCGCGGCGCTGCTTGTGCCCGCTGAGGTCGAGTTCCTCAAGCTATCGGTGCATCGCGACTACGTGCTCGAGGAGTCTATCGAGCACTTGGGCTGCATCGAGGAGAAGTACATCCGCTCCGTGCTGCGGATCAACTTCCTGGAAGAGAACGGCGTCGACGCTGGCGGGCTGCAGCGCGAGTGGTTTATGATGCTGAACGAACTGCTCCTGGATCCGACCGCGGGGCTCTTCAAGTGCACCAACGAGGAAGACCAGGCGTTCTACTTGAACCCAAACTCTCGACAGGACAACGGGGAAGACCACTTGATTTACTACTACGCGACGGGGAGGCTGATTGGTCGCGCGCTACTGGAGGGCACGGTGCTCAACTTCCACCTGTGCGCGCCGCTGCTCAAGCTCATCCTCGGTATTCCCGTGACGTTTGACGATCTTGAAAGCTTTGATCCCGAGCTATTCAAGAGCATGTCGTGGCTGCTCGAGAACGATGACGTTGAGGCGCTGGAGCTGGACTTCAGCGTCACGGAGAAGCGCGGCGACGCGACCGTCGTCGTCGACTTGATCCCGGGTGGTCGGGACGTCGCCGTGACGGACGCGAACAAGCTGCAATACGTACAGAGCCAAGTCGAGTACCACTTGCTCACGAGCGTGTCGTGCCAGTTGTACGTGTTTTTGCGCGGCATCTACGAGGTGATCCCGCAGGAGCTGCTTATGGTCTTCGACGCCGAGGAGCTCGAGTACATGCTGTGCGGGTCGCCCGAGATCGACGTGGCCGACTGGGAGCAGCATTCGGTAACGTCCCCAACCATCCTGCACACGCCGACACTCGTGTGGTTCTGGGAGATCGTCCGCGAAATGCCGAACGCGTACCGGAGGCGGCTACTGCAGTTCGCGACGGGCTGCTCGCGCGTGCCGCTCGTGGGCTTCAAGGGCCTCACGAGCTACGACGGACGCGTGTGCCAGTTCTCGCTCAAGGGTATGCCCAAGACGGCGCACCCGTGCGTGCGCAGTTATGCGTGCTTCAACCGTCTGGACCTGCCGCTCGGCACGACGCGCGAGCAGCTCAAGGACATGCTGTACGCCACGCTCGACACGGAGCTCTACGGGTTCACAACCTCGTAGGCAACCACGCGCACTGACCCCGCCCGCGCGCACCGACCCCGTGCGCACGCACCGACCCCGTGCGCGCGCGCTGTACGACGGGCGAGTGTTTAAATTTTTATTATGCCGTGCAATGAACGGAGAAGCGGATGCAGATCGGGTGGATGGAGGACTGATGCGGTTTCTGCGCAATCCTGCGGCTCTGGGCGCCCGTCAATACTGAAGCCAAGTCATTCGGGCGGATCGGATCGGATACTCTCGCGTGGCTCCATTGGTGCCCCTCCCCCTCCATGCGAAAAGACGCAACCAAGCGGCCAATCGCCTGGAGATGACGCCGCGCGCCATGGACGCCTACGACTGGACAGATGGATACAAACTGCCTGTGACGATTGGTATCCTCTCAGTACAATACACTTGAAAGTGTAATTTTTGCAGTGGCGTGCGTCTTTGGGCGGAAAAAAAGCGTTCGCTTGTCCCGCTTGCACGTGAAGTTGGGGAATCGCGATTATGCGGTCGATTACAGTACAGAATTTTGGGGTGCTAAATCGTGATTACTTCGAAGTTGCGAGTATGTGTTATTTGCTTTTTGTAAAGGGTTCTTTTTCTCTAAATTTAGAGAAACGCGCGGCGATTGATGACAAGCAACTGCGACTCGCCGGAGTGGATGTGGATTATTCGTGCGCTTGCAAGTGGCGCAGAGATCAGGCGTCTGTCTACGCACCCACCCCAGCGTTCTGGTCTCCCACCGTCCATCAGGACTCGCGAGCGCCGCCGTGTTGGTCCCAGACGTTTGCGCCGCCTCCGGCGTCAGTTGCAGAAGATACCGTACAGTAACGAGTCTGGTCGCGAAGAACGTGCGATGAGTGGTCCGGGCCACCGAGGAGGAGCCGCATCCGTCCCAGTTGAAACAGTGTAAACATCAGCTGACCCACTTACGATCCAGTCGTCGTGATGGGGGCGCGCGCGGAGGCAGAAGACGAAGAAGCGCTGAAAAACGACAGAGAGAGAAAAAAAGAAGCCCCCTCCGCGACTCGTGTGCTTCACTAATTTATAATGTCTCACAGGTCTTATTCAACGTCACGACCGCATTAAAATCACCAGCTGGTGGCGTCGGAATTTTTGAAATTATCATGTTTCATAGGTTTTGTGCTCCCTGACCCCGTCTCCAGCGCGCCCTGCTCCACCTTTGCACCGCATGCTCACTTGCTTTCAGTATAACTTGTAGATGTGACCCCCCGCCCGCCTCGAATAGGTACGATCTGCATCCAACACTCCGCATGAGCCCCACCGACGCAGCGCGGCGCGGCGCGGCGCGACGCCGTGGCTATGGCGGCATTTCCCCAACGAGCCGCGCGGAGCCCAAGCACCCGAGCCGGCCAATCAAACAGTACCACAAGATGCGGGAGGTGGCGAGCGACCTGGCGGTGGCCGCGGCGGGCGGCGCCGGCGCCTGGTGCGTCGTGCTGATCGCCGCGACGCTAGTGCTCGTCCGGTACGCGCGCGGGTGGGCGGATGCGCGCCAGTTCACGCCCTGGAGCGGCAGTAGCGCCGGGAAGAAGGTCGTAGCGCCTGCACTAGACGACTCGGCGTACGTGGCAAACTCATCCAGTTCATGGTGACGAAGAATGCGGTGCTGGCGAGGGATGGTGGGTGCTGATTAAGTGCTCGCTCGTGTCTATGACGCCTGTCAACTCACAGAGACGAAGCCACGAGCGGCGACACGAAGAAGACGAAGGCGATGGGCTGCGCGACGTGTGGCGCGTGTGGCTTTGAGAACCTCGCGGTTGTCAAGCGGTGTGTGATCTGCGGCGGGCGGCGGCTTGGAGGCCCCGACGCCTCGGAACAGGCGGAGAGCGAGTGCCCCGTGGTCGTCGCGGCCACGGACAACCTTCGCACAAGGTAAGACGCACCATAGCCTCGTTGTCTTGAGCTTACGGACGCTTAGACTCACGTGATACTTAATTGCGCATTTATAGAAAGCGGAAGGAGTGGAGTCGCCATGTGGACACACACGGGCGTCGCTTCTGGCGCCGGCACCGGATCGCGGGCAACGACGACCGCTCGGACGGCTATGTGCTGCAGTTCGACATGGTGCGTGCCCTCCAACCGCTGCGCGAGCCCGAGCCGGTGACGAGCGACGCCAAGGAGATCACCAGCCCTCGGACGCAGACGGCGAACGCGGCGTTCAGCGCGGCACTGGGATACCAAATGTCCAACGTGCGGCTGGAGCTGCTAGACGCGATGGGCGCCGACCCGATGAAGCTGCCGCACGACGTGTTCGGCTCGAACGGGAACACGTTCTCGCTGGCCTCGAGTATCAGCCGCGACGATCTGTTCAAGCAGTGCATTGAGCTTGCCGCCAAGGACTTCCCAACCAAGTACGAATACTTTACGCAACAGGCGGCGCGCCTGTGCGAGTCGCATCAGAGTTTCCAGACTCTCCAGCAGCCGTCACGATGCACGCCCATCCGCAGCGACTACCTGTTGGAGCAGTCACTGGAGCTGATCAACTGCGCCGACGAGTACACGATCCAGTCGTCGCGCATCCCAGTCGCGTTCATGGACCAGGAAAACAAGAAGAATGACGCGCACCGCGAGTGGCTTGCTCGGCTGAGCGGTATGCTCGCGGATCCGCTGGTCGGATTGTTCCGATGCACCAACAGCTCTGACCGCGGGTACTTCATCAATCCGACGGTCGAGAGCGTGCTCGGAGACGACCACTTGCTGTACTACTACGCGGCGGGCCGCCTCATGGGCCACATGTTACTGAACGGCGAGCTGCTCGACTTCCACCTGGCCGTGCCGCTGCTCAAAATGATGCTGGGCACGCCCATCAGCTTCAGCGACCTTGAGTATCTAGACGAGGAGAAGTACCGCAACCTACTCTGGCTGCTCGATCACGACGACGTGCAGGAGCTGGAGCTCGACTTCACGGTCAACGAGCGCGCGCCGGGCGGAGAGGTCGTCACCATCGAGCTCATCCCTGCGGGGCGCAACATCCAGGTGAACGACGACAACAAGTACGAGTACATTGACCGCGTTTTCCGCCACGTGCTGTTTGAGAGCGTGTCGACGCAGGTGTGCGTGCTGCTCAAGGGCTTCTACGAGGCCGTGCCGCAGGAGCATCTGCTGCTGTTCGACTACCAGGAGCTGGACTACCTGCTCTGCGGTACCGACGACGTTGACGTGGACGAGTGGCGGAAGCACACGCATTGCGAGGGCGACGAGAAGATCGTTGCCTGGTTCTGGGAAGTCGTTGGTGCCATGTCCAACGACCGGCGGCGGCGGCTACTGCGGTTCGCCACGGGCAGCGCGCGCGTGCCGCTCGTCGGCTTCCAGGGCCTCACCAGCTACGACGGACGGCCATGCCTGTTCACGCTCAAGGTGTCGAGTGCTACCGACACAGGGAGCGAGAGCGTCCGCAGCCACACGTGCTTCAACACACTCGAGCTGCCCGCCGTGACATCCAAGCAGCAGCTCGACTCTGTCCTGACCGCGGCCATCGACGCCAAGGCAGACGAGTGAAATGAAGGAGGAGGGTATGAAGTATAGTAACAAGTGATGAATGAGACGAACGGAGACAGAGGGCGTGGGGGAGGCCAGGGTAAGCACCACATAGCTCATGAAGGAGAAGATGATGCCAATCAATTGCCGGACGCCTCGGCGTCATAATGCATGTTGACTCATGTTTGATTGGCCAATACAAGAACTGAAAACCTTAAATAGTCATTTTTATTGGTGGAAATTGCATTTTCTGGTCGAGAAAAAGCCTGAGAATAACGGGTCCCTTCCCATTCGTGAACATCCCCAGAACGACAACAATGGACGCGGAGCTGGAGAAGGCGCAGGCGCAGGCCATGGAGATGCTGCTGCAGCAGTGTGTGGCCGCGCCCGGAGACCTGCAGATGGCCAACAGTAAGCTGCTGCCCTCGCTCTTCGATTTGAGCCGCCTCCGGGCTCTTATGGTGCCGTAGAACGCGAGCTAGCCCCGGATGTAGATGTGACTCGTTGACATGCGAACCTCATGTGTGCACCAGTGCCAGCGGGGGAGGCGAACGCCACCATGTTCAAGTTCTTTGCGCAGACCTGCGAGGACGCGAGCGCCGCGGTGAGCGAGTTGAGCGTGGAGGATGTGGCCGCGAAGCTCGCGGAGGCCGTCAAGGCGACGCAGAGCACGCTGCGGGACGTGCGCGCGAGCGCCGCGGAGATCCTGGACGACCCGGAGAAGGTGCGCGAACTCAGCGCGAACATCCGCAGCGCCGACAAGACGTTCATGCAGATGCTGCACGCGTCCGCGGGCGCCATGATCGAGGCGGAGGCCTCGAAGGACGAAGACGGCGAGCCGACGGTCGCGTTGACGGTGTCGATGCCGCAGGGCGGAGAGCTCACCACCATGTCGGACGAGGACAGTGTGCGCAACATGATGGCATTGACGGAGAACATGTGCGGGATGATGGACCATGCGCTCAGCACCATGACCAAGGACGAGCTGGACCTGGCTGCGCAGTTGTCGCTGGGGCTGGCGCAGAAGCTCCTGGAGGCGGGAAGGACGCTGTTCCTGTCACTGAATAAGGAAGAGAAGCGCAAGGCACGGCGTACTACGCGTGGTAACCGCATCACGATTGAAGAGCTGCCCACAGACGGAGAGGGAGAAGTGGAAGAGGAAGAGGATGAAGATGATAACCAATCCAGGCGTCCGAGAGAAGCCCTCCTGCACAAACGAGTCGAAGAACTCTTCTCCAAGACGCGAGCCGGGGCGAATGAGCACCCGTACCTGGCTGGGGCGCTCGCAGCGGCTGGATTACCGTTCATTGGGCTGGCGGTGCGTCGATGTGGGTTATGTCTGATTACATGAAGAGACTAACGCGCTTGTCTCCTGTGTTTCGTCCTGTCAGATTCCGGTCGCAAGCATCATCGGAACCGGACTGGTAGTGGAGAAGTACTACCCAGAGCACACAAGCGTGGCGCTCGAACTGGGCTCCGACTTCGTCCAGGTAAGAGTCGCAAGGCATCGTGCTGCTGTATCGATGCTGCACCTCCTGACTCGTCCTCTGGTCTGGGTCAGATGTCGAAGCTGTGGTTCCTCCTGCTCAAGATCAGTGCGCGGCAGCTCTCGGTGGTGGCGCTTGACTGCTTCCGCTCGTGGTACGAGTACGCGTCCGCACACGGATTCGTCTCGACAGGCTTGGAGCTCGCGTCGGCCGGCTGCAGCCTTGGATGGCTCGGCGCCTCGTACTTGTACCAGGCTGCGGCCTCCTACATGAACCGCACGAAGCAGTAAGGCGCTGCAAGATGTGTTAACAGTATGTACAGCGAAGACCGGAGCGGCAATCGATTGCAACCTGAATGTAGGAAGGCGTTGAAGTGGAAGTGCTGACGGTCTCAAGTGCATAAATGGCTACATCATTTCAATTAATGAATCGCAGCAGTCTGCGTTTTGACTTCTTCCTCAATTCATTTCTGAATCGCCAGCGGTTTCTCCACCCGCGTAACTCTTCCTCTCAAGCGTAACCCCTCGCTACCGCCATCTTTCGCCTCGCACCTTCCGCCGGACACTCACGAAGAGCCGATCGATCGATCGATCGGCCGCCGGTCGCGCGCTCGTCTCCGTCCCCGCGCGCGCTCCTTCGCGCCGCCAACGCAGTCACCGACCGCGCATTGTGTTCCCAACCTCGTCGCCGTTCCATCCGTGCGCCTCCCGTCTCCTACAAGCCGCTGCCGGCCGCGCTACACATCGAAACCCGAAACGTATCCAATCGTGATCTTTTTGGAAAGGAAAGGTTGGCTGACGACCATGGGCCGGCGCGAGAAGCTGCAGATCGATACGGAGGTGCCGTCGAGCGTGTACGCGCTAGACCTGAAGAAGCTGAGCGCGCTGGCGTGCATCCCCGAGGTGGAACTGGTCAAGGGCATGCAGTCGGATGACGCCGTCGACATGCAGGGCGTGGTGGTCAGCCGCGGGCAGGAGGTGCCCTTTGAGGCTGTAGGCAAGCCGCCAGCGTCCGACGACGCATCAGGCACGGCGCCTGGAAGCGGCTACGGGTCGGTCGAGGGCTCAGCGTCGTCGGTCAAGGAGGTGCTGATCACGGCGGCGTCCAGCACCATGTGCCTTGAGAACTCGGACACGCCCAAGTGCCTCATCAAGCTCGGCGAGTACACGCTGCTGGAGCACATCCTGGCGCAGCTGTTTGTCGCCGGCATGGAGCGCGTGGTGATTATCATCTCGTACTTTGGCCACGAGATCATGGAGCACGTCAAGGACTCATTCCTGTACCCCAAAATGAAGATCGAGTTCCTCAACCTGGGCGAGGAGACGCCCTACGGTCACGCGCGCACGCTGCTGTCGGCGCGCGAGATGTTTTCACGCCCGTTCCTGATCCACACGGCCGACCACGTCTTCGACAAGTCGATCATCTGCCGACTCGCGGCCTTTGACCTGCAGGACTGCGTCGCCTGCGTGCTCATTGACTCGGACAAGGAGAAGCTCAAGGGTTTACCGGCCACGGCGGGCAAGGTCGCGCTCGGCGACAACCATTCCATCAAGCGCATTGGCCGTGGACTCAAGAACTTTGACGCGATCGACGCCGGCTTGTTCCTTACGACTGGGCGCATCTTCGCGGCGCTTGAGATGCTCGCGTACGAGAAGCCCAAGTTCTCGCTGGCTGAGGCTCTCAACGTGCTGCGTCCGTCCTACGGACTTAAGTACATGGACACCGCGGGCGACGTGTGGCTCAGCATCGAGACCCAGCAGCAGTACGACGCTATCTTGGCGGCCAATAGCATCGCGGCGCTGTCTCCGTGGCCCGTGTTTGTCGCCAAGGACCCCGTCCCGGAGCAACGGCATAGCCAGAACGTGTTCCTCGCGGTATCCGCGGCTGACGACGACTCGACGCTACGAGCCGTCGATTCGCACATGCAGTCTGCCGAGGTGTTTGAAGGATTTGTGGTAGGCGTAAACCACCTCGAGCAGGTCGAGACGGACGAGGATGATGGCAGGCAACAGGTTTCCATTGACGTGACGCCCGCGACAGAGGAGACTCCGCTGCTGAATGTCTCGGCATCATCTCCGTCAGCAGCGTCGCCTCGTAGTGGAGGTGGTAGTGCATGGGGAGCGTCTTCAGCGGCGAGCCCGAAGCTCAAGGTGCGCCGAAGACGCAGCTCGTTCTTGGACCAGGTTGAGGACTCATTCGTGGTGTCGATCCCGCTCGAGGCCGTTGCGGAGACCCATGTAGGGGTCGCCTCGCCGCTCACGGCCGAGCGAAACGCTTACCTGATCGAACTGTTGCCACCGACAACGCCTGGTCGGCGTCGCGCTTCGAGTAACTTACCTGGGGCCAAGGATAACGACACCAACCACCAGCAGTTCGTGCTGGCAGTGCCCGACTCGGACACCATGTACAAGCGGCCGAACCTGCTCCGGCGTCTATCGTCGCTGCCCACGTCAGTCAAAGACGTTGCGGTGGAGACCCTCGAGATGAAGGACGGCGCACTCGAGCTCCAGCTTCTGGTGAAGCACCAGGTCCCTGTGATTGGATACGTGCTGCTTCTGGCTTCCCTGCTCACGATCTCGTCTATGGGCGCGGCGCTCGATCTGCAGCGCGGCGTGGACCCGTTCCTGAAACTCTTCTGGCGGTCGTCGGCGTCCTTCCTGGTGTTCATTCCGCTGTCGGTGTGGTCGGTGCAGGACCAGGGCCTGCCGCCGTCGCTCTTCTCGACGCGCAACATGTTTTGGTTCCTCACGTGCTGCCTGTCGAACGCGCTGTTCCTCATGACGTTCCTCTGGGCGCTGGGCCACACGTCGATCGACCACGCGTACATCTTCAACAACTGCCACTCGCTGCTCATGGTGCTCGCGCGTCTCGCGCTCGGCAAGTACGTGTCGCAGTTCGAGGGCATCGGCACGGGCGTCGGCATCATTGGCGGCGCCATCACCACGCTCGACCACTCGTCCGTGCCGACTTCCGCCGTGTCGGACGTCGTGGGGGTCTCTCTCGCTGGCGACCTCGTCGCACTCCTGGGCGCCGTCGGTGGCGCTTTGTATCTGATTTCAGCCAAGAAGCTGCGTGCCGAAGTGGACGTGACGGTGCTCATGTGCGGCATCTTCTTTGTGTCGATACTGTTGCACTTCCCCGTGTTCTCGCTGCTCGGGACGGACTTCGAGTTTTCGCGCGACCCGACCATCGGTCTCTTTGGTTGGCTGGACGCGTCGCGCTTCTTGTCGGAGGCTTACGTCGTCGTCGTCTGCACGCTCATCGGCACGCTCGGCTACGTGGCGGTGATGAAGTACTTCGACCCGATCGTCGTGTCGGTCGTGATGCTCGTCGAGCCGACGATTGCCAACCTCATGGGCGTGGCCGCGGGCGTCGACGCGCTGCCTGGCGTGCTGACGGTCATCGGCTCGCTGCTCGTGGTCGCCGGCACGCTGCTCGTGATCGTGTCGAACAGCTCACACGTCGAGACGATCGACGCGACGCCCGCCATGACGGCCACCACTACGGCCGCCATCCCCAAGGCGCTGTCCTCGCGCAGCGCCGCCCCCATGCGCAGGCCCCACGTGCTGTGAAGAAGAGAAGTGAAGACGCAGGCGCGTTGACAAGAAAAGCGCGAAGGTTTCTGCTGCGGAAATGGTGGAGAATACGGCTCCGTGTCAAGGTTAACGACGAATATCTCGGCTTTGAAAGCTTCATCATGCAAGTACGATGGTATCCTTCACTACACCGTGTTGTTCCCTAGGTTCTCCACTTACAGTGGCAGCACGCGGTCGATCTCATCCAGCGTCACGCCCGCGTCCAGCAGCTTCTTGCGCGCGAGCGTCTTCTCATACGCGACCTGGATCTCCTTGAGCTCGAGCTCACGCTGTAGCTTGGCGCGCTCCAGCTCGAACAGCTCGCGCCGCTGGTCGCGCTCCTCTTCGGCCGACGCGAGCAGCACTGCGCGGTGGCGCGCCTTGTCGTCCGCATCCGACGCATCGCCGTTGCTGTCGCCCTGGTACTCGTCCGAGTCGCCGCGCGATCGCAGCGACAGTCGTCGGCGCTTGGGCTTCGGCGACTGCACCAATACGCCGCGCTTGAACGAGCCTCTCCGGGTTGGATGATCTCCCTCCTCCTCCTCCTCTTCGCTCTCTTCTGCCTGCTCATAGTGGTTCGCTTTCTGCGCAGGCTCTTCCTCCTCCTCCTCCTCCTCTTCCTCGTTATCGGCACGGTTGCTCGTCGAGCTGCTGGCGGCGGCAGCGTCCTCCTCTTCCTCCTCTTCCTGCTCTTCAGCTCGAGACGACGACGATACGTCCGACGCGTTCGCCTTCTCCTCTTGCTCTCCTACCACCTCCTCGTCCTCAGAGTCCTCGGCCACAATCTCCTGCACCTCGTGCCTTCGTTCCTCTTCCTCCTCTTCCGCTTCTGGCTGGTGCTCCTGATCCTGCTCCTCGTCCATACCGACGTCGCTGTCGATGGCTGGGCTCACACCACCGTTTCCCTCTTGGTCGCGCTGTCCACCGGCGTCCTCGTTGTCGTCCGTCGTGTTGTCCGGATCGATGGTTACGGCGGGCTTGCCGGCCTCCACCTCCTTGAAGCGCGGCGCCAGCTCGCGGTAGTGCTTGCACAGCCGCAGCACGCTGCGCTCCACGTCCTTGTCGGCCACGCCGCGCTCGAAGGCCAGCAGGAAGCCCGTCTCGCGTAGCCACTTGCGCGCCGCCTCGTACTCCTTCTCGATGCGCATCATGCGGTTGCGCACGTCCTGCATGGTCCGGTGGATGCCCTCGGCCTCGAACGCCGCCAGGATCTCGCGGATCAGGCTCGCGCGCGTCTTGCTGCCGCGCTTCCCGTGCGGCGACGGAGTACCGTCCGCCTTCTGCTGCTGCGCGCTCTCGACCGCGGCGGCGGCCGAGCGGCTGGCCCATCGCGCGTAGTTGCCCTCGGCCGTGAGCCACGCGAGCAGCACCTCCATGGACGTCTTGCCGCCGGGGCGCGCCGCGTCCGACTCCCACACGCTGTGCCGCCGCCCCTTCTTCTTGCCGGTGCCGGCGCCGGAGGTCACGGCCTGCGAGGCCGATGCTAGCGCCTGCTCCAGCGCCGACGACGCGCCCTTCTTCTTCTGCTTGAAGCCGCGGCGGGGAGGCATCGGCGGGGCGGAGGAGATCGCCGGACGCTTGGCTTCTCTTGGTGTGATCTGTAGGTATTGGAGTGTGGAAGCACGCAGTTTTCGATACAACGGGTATATAAGTGTTTGAGCAACTTTCGTGCGACCTTCAGGCGACGTTCCTGCAACAATTTATGCTTACAAATTATTTGTTAGAGATTACAAATAAAATTAGAGAAACGACGAAGCGGTGAAAAGACAGTGGAATTGAGCAAGAACAAGAACAAAAAGAGTATAAACAGCGGAGGCGACAACAGGTATCTGTACCAACTAGGCGTAAAAAGATGGCGCGTGCGCTTCAACAGCAGCAACCGCCTAGCGCTCCGCTGCGAGCTGCTGCAGGCGTCATGACTCATGAGCGACCGAGTCGAGGGCTCAAAGCATGACAACAAGGCAGCTGGCTGCTACGCCGCCCGTGTTCGAGTTCGCCAATTACAGCGGGAAGATCTTGTCGACCTCAGACGTGGGGATGCCGGCGTCCAGCAGCTTCTTGCGCGCCAACGTCTTCTCGAGCATGAGCTGCACGTGCTTGGCCTCGATGTCGCACTTGAGCTTCTCGCACTCGAGATCGAAGAGCAACTGCTGCTGTTGCTTGTCCGCCGGCCGGTCGGGCGCCGTCGGCTGCTTGCTGGCGCTGTCGGTCTCGGGCGCCGCAGGCCTCGGCATCTTCGCGAGTGCTTGCTGCTGCGCCGCAGCCATGGCGGCGGCCACGAGGGCCGTCTTATCGGTGACAGGGGTAGGAGCAGCTACCGCGTTGCCCTCATCGCTAATGGAAGCATTGACGCCACCAACCGACGCGGCAGCCGCCGCCGCCGCGATGTTGATGAGGTCGCCTTCCTCAGCCAGCCCCATCTCTTCGTCTTCGTCCACGTCGTCCAGGAACGCCGTCAGGATCGGCGCCAGCGCGTCGTAGTGCTGGCACAGCTGCAAGACGTGCGACTTGACGTCGTAGCCGCCCGTCGCCTTCTCCATCTCGAACGCGTCGCGCAGACCCGTCTCCGTGAGCCAGCTGTTGGCGGCTTTGAACGACTTCACGAACGTCACGAGGTGCACGCGGATCTCGGTCGTCGTCATGTCCCGCAGCCCGCGCGTGCGCAGCAGCAGGTTGATCTCCTCGCACAATGGCTCCTTGTCCTTGGTCGACTTGCGCATGCGCCAGCGCGCGTAGTTCCCGGGCACAGTCACCCACTCCAGCAGCACGCCAAGCGCCACGCGCGTCTCGGGCGTCAGGTGTTCTCCCTCCCACACCGTCATGCGCTTGCGCTTGGTCGACAACCGCGGTGGCCGCCGGTTCTGATCATCCGCAGCACCAGCAGGATTCGCGCCGTCAGGAGCGCTACCATTAGCAGTAGAGACGCCGGTCATCATATCCGTGACCGCCGCGCCAGCGGTGGAGACGCCCGCCGCCGACGCCATGAGCGCGGCCGACGCCTGCGCCGACGAGAGCATGTTCTGGCGCACCACCTCGAGGTCGGCGTCCGCGCCGGCCGTGAGCCCGTGCTTGCGGCGGAAGTGCAGCTGGTGGCGCTTCATGAAGCTGCTGACCCAGCCCTTGGAGAAGGTCATCGAGTTGGACAGCTGCAGCTCCTGCGCTAGCTGCGCCGCCTTCTGCTGGATGGCCTCGCGCGTGAGCGGCGAGTTGTTGGCGAGCATGTTGGCTACCCACTGGATCATGAGCGCGTCCAGCTCGGGGTTCTTGACGGGTCGCGCCGAGCGGAAGTCGGGCGGCACGTTCATGCTCTGCAGGCGCTGCTTGGCGCGCAGGATGTTGGAGATGGTCGCCTGCGTGGGCTTGGTCGCCAGTTTGAACTGCTCGCGCGCCCACATGGCCAGGTTCTCCTGCGTCCAGGACGGCTCCTCCTCCTTCTTGCGGATAATGATCAGCTTCTCCTGGTACGTCAGGTTGCGCCGCTGCGACTCGCGCTTGGGCGGCATGGCGTTCCGATGGTCCGTCCTTTTTAGTCGGTCGGGTTGAGTCGGTCGATGTGAACCGGACTTTCGGTCGGCTCCAGGCGTCGGCTGACGACGATTCCGGCACGTATCGAGAGCCGACAACGCCGGGAAGACGCTGGGACTGTCGGCTGCGCAGCTGAAGGCGCGGGGGCGGCAGGAACGGGCGCGGGGGTGGGTGGGCGCGGGCGTCTGCTTTTGGCGCGCTAATAACAAACGCAGAAAATACAAAAACACGGGGGGAAAGGGAAGGAAGAAGCGAGGCCGGCTTGTGGTCGGCCGGTCGTCTAATCTTATAATTGAATTACCTCCAGGATATGATACGACGATTCATAAATATTAGTTTTTGACTTGGTATATACTTTCACAGAATCAAAACATTAAGTTTCATGTAAAATAGTATCTGTCCTATAAACCAGACGTCTCGTCCAATCACATCATGTTTCGGACTCTCCAGGACGCTCTGATTGGTGGAAACTCGCGCTTGCACGCTCCGCCAGTCTTTGAAATTGCGAATCGGGGGATCATGGCGCGCTTTTCGGCAGCTACAGCAAGCTAAATTCCCAATAGCGAGCATCGGCATGAGCAGCGGAGGCGCGGGGCCCTCGGCGGCGCCTTCGCCTGCGCCGGGTGACGCTCCGGCCCACGTCGCGGGCGCAGGAAGTCGCAAGGCGTCGGGCGGCGGAGGCAAGAAGCAGCGCATCCTGTGGGACAGCGACAGCGCGACGCGCGGCGGCAAGACGTCGATCGCCGTGCTGCTAGAGTGGCTGACGGCGCCCGGCAACTACGCGCGCTGGCGCAGCGGCAAGTCGCAGTTCGGCGAGACGCGCGAGGCGCTGTGCTCTGAGATCAAGGCCGAGATGAAGCTGCACGGTATCCTGCACCGCGAGAACGCCAACATCCGGACGCAGATCAGCGAGCTCGAGCGCTCCTACGAGGTCGCGCGCGCCTGGATGGCCAAGCACGGCTACACATCCGACTCGCTGCGCCCGAGCTCGGACGACGAGGCGCTCGCTGACGGCGTGGCTGTCAATATCAACGCCGACGCCGATGCCAACGGAGAGACCGCGTCCAGCCGGAGCGCCATCGAGTCCACCGTGCTGCGGCTGTGCCGGTACTTCCATGTGCTGGACCCCATCATGCGGCAGTCGGGGGACGACGCCGCCGTCGTGCGCACCAAGCGTCCGTACGCGCCCAGGAAGAGGAAAGAGCGCGAGACCGACGAGCAGCCAGTCACCAGCAGATCGGCAGCCGACGTCACAGCCAAGCGCGGTGGCGCTGGCCGACCTGTCGATGCCACCGCGAATCCGAACGGCACCGGCCGTGCTGCTGCTGCGACGTCCAAAAGAGACGTTGACATCACACCGACACAGCCACCGAACCCGATCGGCGAGCCATCTGCTGCTGCCGCCGCGTCACTCCCCTTGGGAGCGTTACCCGTCCCCGATCTGTCGTCACTGTCCATACCCATGGGCTCCATCCCGATGACCGCGCCCGGACTGTTCCCTGCGTGGGGTAACCCAGCGCTCGTGTCCACCTTTGAGGAGAGCAAGCGCGCCTTTGTCGAGTCAATGCGCGAGGAGCGCGAGCGCAAGCGCAAACAGTTCGAGTGGGACGAGGAGCGCGCGCGGCTCGAGCGGGAGAAGCTGAGGCTTGAACTGGAGACCGCGCGGCTCCGGCTCGCCACGGAATACGCCGTCGCACGACGGAGGATGGAGGACGCGGGCGTACCAGCGCCCGAGATCGAGCGCGTCATCGCGAGCGCAGCTGCCGGCAGTAACTAACGTTAGCAGTATATTAGCCGCCAGCAGTCGCCACCACCTTAGCATAGCGTAGAGGACATTTTCGCGAGCTCAGATCCAGTCGCAACAGTAAAGTAATTGACTACCGAACAGTGGAGAGGAATCGACACAGAGCACCCAAGCTGCGACGAGATCACGGCGTGCGCAACCCCAGAAGACGCTGCTGGTACCCGCTCAGCAGCAGCTGCACGTTGTTGTCGCGCAGCGCGGCCTCTACCAGGTCGTCTGTCGGGACGGCCGCGTCATCGAACTGTGCCGCAATGGTCACTCATTAGCGCCGCGTCAATCTTCTTCCATGCTAGCAAAGTCGAGTGCTTACCTCGACGCGCTCCAGCGCCATCGAGTCGCGCTCGAAGTGCAGGCGCAGCGAGTGCTGCTGCAGGACGAGCACTTCCAGCACGCCACCATCGACGCGCGCGATCTTGATGCCGGACAGAGAGGCTTGAATGTCGCGCATTTGCTCGTACCTGGACACAAAGAAGCGCCCAGGCAGAACATGAATAGCCCTCATTGACAGACCAATCTCTGTAGCGGTACGCACCACTGCTTCATGTGCTGCAACGTCAGGAACTCTTGCTCGCGCTTCTTCACCTCGACATCCTTGCTGCGCGCATCATTCTGCAACCACACGAGATCGCATTGCAAGTGTAACCACTCGAAGCCACGGTAGTCGCTCAGGACTGATCGATATTAGATCAGCAGGGCAGCGAACCAACCTGTTTGGCGAGCTTCTCGATCTTCTCTGTCGTCTGCTTGACCCTGGTGGTGATGTCGATACCTTTATCCTACCAGACAACAAGGGACAAGCACAAGAGAACGCCGTCAGCAACCTCCTATTGCATCACGACGAGCACTCGCTGAGGTCGTGCGCACCTCCAGCACTTTTTGCTTCTGGCGCAGCTCCTGGATGTTCTGCGTCTGCTGGTCCAGCACGCGGGCGCAGTCCTCTTCATCGTTGATCATGATGCCCGTGGACATCTGCAGTGTGGCCTTGCGCTGCGCGTTCTTCTTTTGAAGCTGCTTCCACCCGTCCGTCAGGCGCTCCAGCTCGCTCTCGTACACCGGCCGACCGCTCTCGTACTCGACCACCTTCTCCTTCTCTGCTCCCACAGGTTCACAACGTCACAAAGCTTTATCAGACGACTGCATGATATGCTTGGCGTGCGTCGTCGTTAACTCACGCTGCTCGACTTGTTGGGCGAGCTGCTCCAGGCGCCGGAGCGCCGCGACCCGCTCCTTGACGGCGCTCTGGAGCTCGAGATGCGCTTGGATGTGCGCCTTACGCGTCTGGGGCGTTACACTAGCCGCGCGCTGCAGTTCCTGGAGACTCTCCACGTGCAGCAGCTTGTCTAGCAGGTTCTGCTGCGTCTGCTTGTCCACGTACTCTTGCTGGAGCGACTCCAGTCGGTCCTGTACACGCCACATCATGCGTCAGCGTGGGCGCTCTCTCGACACATCCAGCGTACAGACCGTCGCGTAAAGCTTACCAGCGCAACCTGCACTTCATTAGCGGCCTCGACCGCCGACTTGCCGCCCGCTCGGTCCGCGACACGCGATGCATACAGCGCGGTGAACTGCTCACGGACTGCGTCACTGTTTGGAATCAGAACCCACATCACATCCAGCGATGATCATTAACGCGCGAGTGGTCACGCCGCAGAGAGCAAAGAGCAGCTTACGTACCCCGTTTCCTGCGTTGATCCGCTGCTGTTGCCCTCGCGCGGCGACGGAAGCTGCTGCTCCGCCGTCGCCATCGTCCACTTCCGATGCTTCCAGTTCTTTTCCCGCCATTTCGATATTTGAGCCCTTGGGATCAGATCTGATGATAAATTATCAGAGTCTGGCGAGGGATTTAACGTAATACAGTAGTTGAAGTTGATGAGCGGAGCACGAGCGCCAAAGGACGCGCGAGTTGTTCGGAGATCTCTACGTCCTCATGGAAGAGGAACGCTGCTGGTGGGGGCTCCTGCGCAGTTCGCGGACTAATGGGCGCTTGTTTGCGGCTCTGCACACGTGGCGGACCGCGGTGCTGCAGAAGAAGCACCGGTATCGACCGCCCACGAGCGACGAAGAGGAGCTGCACATCGCGTTCTTCGAGGTCAGCGCGACGAGCGCGCGCGGGGGGGGATATGTGTGCATTCCTCTCACCACTCGCCTAGACTGTTGTTCGTGCTGGTATAGGACGAGCTGCCGCTCCATTTGGCCGTGCTCGCACTGGATATGGCTGATAGAAGCGCGTTCGGGCTCTTGGGATACGTGTTCTCGTGCTTCCCGGCGTCTGCGCTGAGCCTCGACACGAAGGTACAGGGCTAGAGAGCGGCAAGTCATATTGTTCATCATTCGTCGCTAGTGTTCATTTGTGAGTGGGTTCTGCATGTTGTAGCGCCGCAGCGCGTTCTTCTACGCTATTCGGCAGCGCTGGAGCATCGAGAATCTCGAATGGCTGGCTGACAAATCGCTACCGCTGGTTTTGGAGAAGGATACCGAGGTGAGATATCCTCCAAGGCACGAGCAGTACTCAATCGATTGCCGTAAGTTATGAAGCCTAACGAATGAGTTCGTGTCATTGACGAACTGGGTAGGGGCTGAGCATTATTGCCCACGCCGTGCTGCTGCAGTGCTCGCAAGAACTCATCATCCGCCTGGCAGTCGCCGCAGCGCTCAAATGTATAACGAATATCGACAATCTGATGGACGGCCGACACTTCCAAAGTGCACGAAGAGTATGTGGGCATTGTCGATGCACATGGCAAGCTTGACGTACAATACTGACGCTGTGTTATGCTCTGAGTGTAGTTCTGTCGGCGCTGCCTTGTTGACATCTTCGCCGGGGTCCCGAAGTTCCCTTACTCTGCATCACGGTTCGCTCTTGGGGGCAACTCTGGTGATTCCGACGCGGTTGATGAGGTTAGAGCTCTCTGGGCAGGCTTTGCCGACAAGTGGGGCCACGACGGTACGCTTCAGAGCCTAGTTCATTCTCGTATTCACCTTATATTGCTCTTATTGACTTGAGCTGCTACGCTGCAGACGCCCCGCTGATCCAGCACGACCTCCCAGTCGTACTCCGTGCGCCTATTGAGTCATCCGTGGAGGTATCGATCATGGCGAAGGGCGAGCCGCTATCCTATCAGTGGTTCTGCAACGATGGCCCCATCGATGGCGCCACTCTGCCGCTGTTCTACCTCTCTCAGAGCGTCCAGCCGCACAACGCGGGCGTTTACCGCTGCGAAATCCGCAATCGAAAAGGGCAAACGCTCTCGACAGCTATGGACGTGCAAGTGGTGGACGACCGCGTGCAGCCCGACCCAACGGAAGGCTTTCGCGTGGACAAACGCCAGCTCCGCAGCGAATACGACACGTGGCGCAACGTCAAAGCTGCAACAGGCGCCTTCATGCGTCATTCTGCGATGGGCGTCACGGTGCTGCTGCCTCCCAAGTTCTTCGTGTGCCGTGACGCTGGAGGGCGCGACGTCTCCAATTCGCTGGGAGCGGATATCGCCATCTGCAATGTGTCTTCTTGCGACGAGAACAGTACAACGAAGCCGCCTCTGCGCCTACAGGCTGACGACCAACTGGTTAGCTGCGTAGTCGACATCCTGCCGCACACTATTGGGAACTTGTTGCGCCCTGCAACGATCTGTATCCCACACTGCCTCGCCACCGGTGACCGCTTCTACCGGCCAGTTGTGGTGGAAATCGATGCGAATACGGGCAAGTACAGAGACGTCGACACGCTTTTGACGAGTCCGGAGTCATCAGCTGAAAGCACGTGGACCGGTTGCGCCTCCGTTCGCATTCCTCATCTCGGAAGGTTCGCTGTCGTGGCCAGGAAGCTGCCCGGCAACCTTGAGCTGGAGGCACCGTTGGAGCGCCTTCAGCTTGTGCTTGTCCGACCAAGAACTATCTCTGCAATGTCTCTCAAAGCTCAGGTCGTACAGGCACACGTCTCGTTCTGGCTCATTCGAGATCGACCTGACATCGCCAAGGACTGGGAGGATCGTGTTGACAGCGACGCATTCGAACCAGGAAGCCAGTGGGAAGTCGATCGATTCCCCGTGCGCGCTCGGGGAGGGCAGGTTGTTTGCGTTCAAGTTGGAACGGTGGAGTTGACAGTGCACCACTGGTGTCCGCCTCCACTTTGGGGGGCTGAGAACTCCAGTCAGAATAGAAGCGATCGCGGAGTTGCTGCTCTCGCTTCGAGCATTGTTGTCGATCTCGAAAAAGCTCCAGACAACCAAGCAAGCCCCGAGCGTTCCCCGTTCTGCAGTGTGTCAATCAGCACCTCTGTCCGAAAACTCACGCGGACGATGAACCCCAAGAACCGTGAGATGCTTCTGCAACCTGATACTATCGACGAGAACACTGTGTTGCTGTCCGAGAGCAACTGGACAACGCTGATTCCGATCGAACACGACGAGTGCGCACAAGAAGCAACAAGTACCCCAGTGCTTCGCTGCCGAACGAGCTCCCATATCGTGCTGGACTTGGAGCCGACAGCCACACTCACGGATCCAACTAATACTGACGCCGAGTCTGTTAACCGGAGTGCTTCAACGGCTGAACCGGAAGCTACTACGCCATATTACTACGTTGTGGAGATGGCCTCGTTCTCGACGTCGTTCTGGAGTCGCTACGACAAGACCTGGTGGTTCGACAAGTACGTGCTGTCCTCATATCTCCATTGCCTGGCGCGGTAGTCGCTTTGTTGGCTCACTCTGTGTGGCTCTGCGCTGTTCAGGACGAAGACGGCGGTGATTGACGGGATGTACAAAGTTGTCCATCACGGATATAGTCGGTCCGTGACGATTGTGACCAGTGCGTTTGCGGGGTGCATCCGCGTCGCTCGTTGCAGCGTCGACTTCTTTGGAGCTTACTCTGAGCCGCTGCTCATAGAGCCACTTGGACATTCGGATGGGGGACAGAAAGAGACTCCTTCATCAGCTCCTGAGCTGTCTGAGGAACCACAACAGCTTCAAACCACGGCACAGCGTCTCGATGAGCTCATTAGGGCACACTACCAGGACGCAAGTGTGTTTCAGAATATCTACGGTGTCCCGCCGGACTCTCTCCAAGTATCTACGGGACTAGAAGCGATGCGAATGGATGCTCGCTCGGCAAACTACGAGCTGTCGCTGCTACTGGTGGGGCTGACAAACTTGAAGAAGCGGTTGATGCTTGTTCACGTCGGGCCGGAGTGGTATATCGAGAAGCTTGGGTGTGTGCTGGCCCTTGAGCACTTCGTGCCTGAGCTGGACCGCTCTCCTGTCCGATTCGCGTCAGTCATCAGCCAAATGCACGAGCTGATTCAGGTAAGCATGGTCCAATCTGCATTGTCTTGGTGATTTTAGTAACCCAACTCTTTTACCTACTCCATTGGACGCTGTCTAGGACGCATTCACACTGGTGTGGAAACTCTCCAGTGATGGTTGGCTTCGACAGTATGTGCTGCTCCCTTCAATCTCGCACAGGTATCGACTTCGTCACCTACAACGCTGTTCATTTGTGTGTGCTCTCAACAGTCTACTCCAGGGCAAATGGCTGGACCATGACGTCGGCGGGATACAACGGCGAGTAGTCAACCTATTGACAACGGAAGCACGAGATTTACGCGGTGCGTTCGAGCTTTGCCAGCTCCTCGACCAACGAGCTCACACGGCTTCAAAAATGGTCGACTTGTCAGAGATGGACTCGTCAAAGATACCGTGGACGTCCGTCATGGTGCAGCGATACTTACTGCTCGTCGCTGGTGGCTTATCAACCGGGTCGCAGAACCAGACACCAGCAGACCAGCGCACTATCTTGGACGCTTTGTGCCATTCATTGACCCTCAGCCCACCAGGGAGCACTACAAAAAGATCTAAAGAAGACGACATGAGCGGTGATCCCAGTCGCGTCAGCCAGTTCGTGTCCGAGCTGTACAAAGAAGTCGAGACTCTGGGGTTTTGTGACGCGATCACCACGCTCCAACTCGACGATTCACTCCCAAGTCACCTGGTGCGAACCACGCCAAGAGACGGAGAGTTGTGTGCAAGCGTGCCCACACACATCACGTTCTACTTCGACGACGGCACAGTCGGACTCTCCGACTCGGGGCTCTTCCACGCCGTCAAAGTCGTCAATCTGTCGCGCGATTGGAGCAATGTGCAGGGCAGGATCAAGTTCTCCGGTACCCACGCGACGCTCACATTTGTCCCGGCCGTGCCGTTCGAGAAGCAATGCCGCTACAGAGTGCTCGTCAAGCCGCAAGAGCTTGTCACCAGTCTCGGCGCCACTTTGCCAAAAACGGAGGAGCCCCTCGCGTTTCACTTCTCGACACCAGCTTAGCTTTGTGTATGGCGATCGTGATCACTTGCGATGCGATTAAATACTTGTTGAGCTACAACTGCCGTCTAGCAACTTACTACTTGAGGGTCTTCCCTCCACGAGACTGCAAGTTCGTCTTGGGCACTACCGTGGCGTGCACTCAACATCCCGCGCCTCCAGCGAACGAAAGACATGCTGTTGGCGCCGAAATGGCGAGCACATTGGCCGTCAGCGCTGTGACCGAGACAGCGACCGTCGCAGCAGCAACGGTAACAGCCACTCTCGTCCATTGCGCCCCGTTGTGGTCGTCTTCTTCATCTCCGATGTGCCATCGCTCCTTGAGCTCATTGGCCGCGCGCTGATCACGTGGTAGCAGCGGCAGGATGGAGGCGTTGCCCAGAATTCGAAGCGCTTCAAGAGTGATGAGAAGACCCACGACGTGCCAGCGCACGCGCTCACTGTCATTGGCGATATCAGCGTCAAACACGTCGAAGACCGCGCCGAGGTAGTTGGAGATCGCAGTGCTGACAGGCTCGGCGAGGCTGTAGAACGCCGTCACGACGGCGTACGTGCTGCTCTCGCGGCCAGGCTCCGCGATGTTGACCACCGCGAGCATGCGGACCATCATGGCGATGGCGTCGCAGAACACGACAGTCTGTTCGATGATCAGCACCAGGTACTTGTCGCGAACAATGTTCATTGTCGCCATGACCCCTGCAAAAAGTGAGAGACCGGATCCGATCACAACGGTGGAGAGTGTGATGTTCTGCCAGTTCGACTCGGCGGTCAGCAGCACGCGGTGCGAGAGCAGTGACGCCAGTGCATACGCGCCGCTTGTCACCGCGAGCGCGATGGAGGTGCACAGCGGGTCCGTGTGGAGCCACGACGCGTGGATCGCTAGCCGCGGCGCAGCTTGGAGGTCGAGGAAGAGCTTTTGAAGGAAGCCGAAGAGCGCTAGCTGCCACGTCACGCGGCTTTGAATGACGCGCTTGAGCCCGCCCAACTCCACCACACTGGGCCTTGAGGAAGCAACAGTCACTGATGCCGTTGCAGCGGTCGCGTGAGGATTTGGCACCGCCGTCGGGAGACCCGGCTTCTCTGTCACCGGGCGAAACGTGATCGTAGCCACGTTGCCCGAGTTCTTAACGTCTTCTTTGACTCCCCACATGGTCGCCAAGATGGCGATCAGAGCGACCGCGATAAGAACTTCGAACAGCGAAGACACGGGCAGCGCAAACGGGAAGGACCCGCCGAATGCGGCATCGTTCAAGCCGATGCCAACCAGCAGCGCGCCCAGCACCTCGGCGGCGAAGCGCACGGCGTACATTGTCTTGTGGCCAGTCTGGTTTGCTCTGGAGCTTGCGCATTCGCTTTCGTCAAAGCTGTTCCCGTGACGTGTCGTGTCGACCATGACCGCTTCACACCCGGCGTCGGCCAGGACAGAGCCCAGCGCGACGCCTACAAGCAGCAGCACCGTCTTCGAGCCGAGCTCAGCGAGCTGTTCGTTGTCGCCCTCACTTCTATCATCGATGGTCGAAGCGTGTATCCTGACGAGCACGACCGTGAACAACAGCACGAGGAACCAACCCGCGTGGATGAAGGGCACGCGTCGTTGTCGCGACCACCTCATGAGAGGAAGGCGGTCCATTAGCACGCTGAAGCCGAGCTTGCACGTGACTGCGACTGCGAGCAGCGCCTGCGACGAGTTGGCCTGGTAACCTTGGAGCAGAAGACGCCGCTTGACAAGAGGGTACACCAACGCTGGCAGCACGCCCTGCACGACGCCCACGCAAAGCTGGTTGATCACGAGCCCAACACCGAACCGCACCGGCGAGCATGACGACGAGGAGCGGCGGCGGTCGTCGATGTGGACAGGCAGCCGCGGGCTTAGCACGATCCGGTAGCTGTCGTCCACGGACTCGGTGACTGCTGTGGACGACGCTCGCATGGCCGGACGACCCACGGAAGCTCTCTACTGCCAGCGGCGTGTTGGAGAATGGACTGCCACGTGACGAACGAACCACACGCGCTCCGGTCTCTTGTGCGGCCGTGAACAGATCGGTCAATGCACAGAGGGTAGGCCGACGGCGAGCAGACCAAGAAAACGCAAGTGCAGCAAGAGAGAAGGCGGCCAGTCAACGGCAGATCGCCGCGCGCGCGTCTATCAGACAGACTCGAAATGGAAATGCGTGCGTGTGGGTGCGTCCGGCTCCTTCCCGACCGGCCGCGCCCTCGTTCCCGCGGCCAGTTAACGTTCCGCAAAGGCGGCTGCGCGCGTGTCGTCTTGCTTGTGTGATTTGCAGGTGCTCGAGCCGAGAACAGGCAGACAGGCAGGCACAAAAGGCAGGCACAAAAGGCAGGCACAAAAGGCAGGCGGGCAAGGCAATTAAACGCATCGCATCATACATGGGGCTGGCAGCCTGCGGAGGGCTGGCCAGTGAGTGGGAGGGCGGAGGCGAAGCAGAGGGCGAGTGAGTGGGCTCGTTATGCGCAGGTGGGCAGCTCTTCTTGTCCGACGTTATGCGATATGATGGTTTCATTTACACTTGGTACTGTATTGAAAATGAGATTTGAACGACGTGTAAGGAGCTATTATGCTTTTGGAGAGGTTAACGTGCGACCTGCTGAAAAAGTTTTGGACGATGCGAAAAATAAAGTTCGAATGTGAACCTGGTGAGGAGGAGCAGGCACTGGTTGCTTCGACGGCCCGTGGAACGTGGTGGCGAATGCTTCGCACCTGCCTACCAGCCTGTCAGCCTGCTCTTCCCGCTGGCATTGAGTTTGTGAGAGCATGAGCGCTCTCTGCTGCGCTTGACTTGTTGCTGGGTAACTGCTTTGATGTGAGCGGAGATGCCAGCCAGCCCCGTTGGCTCATGTATTACGCCCGACGCGAACGGTGGGGACGGCGCGTCCGAGGTGGACCGTGCAGAGCATACAGCGACGCTTGACTCACAGCGACGTGCACTATCCACTCTAGCGAATTGAAGGACGCCCTAGCGACCCACCGACAGTAGCACCGCGTCAACGGCGTTGCGGATGAGTGTCGCCGGCGCCACAACCCGAGCGCCCACGCCCCGCTTCTCGCCGTCCACGAGGTGGAGCGCACGAACGAGTCCGCCGCCTTCAGGAGAGACGTCGGATTTGTCCGTGCGCGGCCTTCATCTTTTGTCAAGTTGGCAAAAACTCTTTCACCACATCATGGGACTCACTCGGCCGGCATTCAATGTGCAACGGGGAGGGGACTCCACTGGATTCCCCAGCGCATGCCCAACGAACTGCCACTTCTACCGCTTTGTAGTCGGTCTAAGGAACACACGTGATAGGGAAACTGGTGTCTTCCTGGGATCCCTTGCTTATATTACTGCGAATTGCAAAGTGAGTTAGACTACCGACCGACGGGGAACCACCATTCCTCCTCCAGGACGGGCCTCGAGGGGAGCCCCTGCCAACGTCCTCGTCTACCGTAGTCGCCTCGCCCTCTTGCATCCTCTTTTCACCAGTCCGGATTCAGCTCCTTAGCCGCCCGGTGAGTGGGCCACGTCTTGCTCGTCCTCGACCCACTGCACGCTTGCATCTTGAGCGTTGACGCGGCATCTACCTCCTCTGGCAGGTCTAGGTCCCGCCGTTCAGCCCGCGGTCATGGATAGAACACTCGGCTGCGTTGACCACTTCGCTGCTGCAAGGTCAGCCAGTCAACAGACTTCGAACTTGACAGGTGTGACCCTAGGACATCCACCACGCGACCTCAGTGTCTCACTGCGCGCGTGGTACCCATTTGAATCATCTCATTAGGCCAGCCACTTCGTTAGATGAGTCGCCTTCATTTTCTCCATCGCTGAACACCAAGAGACATCCGCACGAGACGACAGCCTTAGTAGATAGCCTTGGCCGATAGCCTCCACCCTTCCTCACCGCCTCGCCTCTTCGTTCTCCTGCCTGCTACATTATCCTCAAGATAGTGGTGGTGGTGGTGTAAGCGAGGCATGCCTTTCATTATTTATCAGATCAACCGCAGGAGGTCGATCCTCCACGCGCTCAGGATGTCTTCAGCGTGTTTGCGGCTAACTCAGAACCCCTTCCACCCGTTGGCTGTGGCCACGGCGAAGCGCGAGTGCCAGTCGCGACACCCATACTCGTCCACGCATGGGTTGCCGTAGATGCACGAGCACGACTCGAAGCCGCGGCCGTCGTCGCGCGCGAGCTTCTCCTTCTCGCGTTCGGGCGCCCAGAGCTCGCGCGCCGCCTGCTGGTCGCGTTCAAGCTGCTCCGCCTCCTGTTCAACCACGATGAAGTACGTCTGGTCCGCCTCCAGCCCGAGAAACGTGCCCAGCGGCTGCTCGCGCACGAACACGCTCTCGTGGCTTTCGCCGCGCTCCAGACGGGCGAACCGCTCGGCGTCTTCGTATCGCGCGAGGTGCAGGCGGCAGTTGGGCATGACGAACGAGAGGCAGTAGACATCGTCGATGGCTGCCTGCGTGGTCGAGCCGCCCGTGATAGGGAAGAGCTCGTCGTACTGCTGGTAAATGAGCTGAACCGTTCCGTCTCCGCGTAGATTGACTTCTTCTGTCACGACTGCCTCCGTCTCTGCTGCATCGCTCGACTTTTGCTTAGTCGTTGGCTCCTGCGTTGGCGATAGACCAACGTCGCTAGAGGCTGCTGACTCTGCGGCTCTTGGCTCAAACAACTGGTTTGTCCCGCTTGCATTGACGGTGGCGTTGCTTGGACTGGCTAGAGCCTCGATAGCAGTCGAAGAGTGAGGCTGTGTGCACGTATCAAACGGGCAGCAACCCGATCAGTCCATGATTGTTCAATCCAGTTTCGACCGCTGAGAAGGGCCTTACCTGGCTCTCGAGCGGCGTGATGGTCCCAGCAGTCGGCTTGACGGGCGACGACCCAAGCCTGGCAAGTGGTCGCTTCTGTGCGTCGGACTTTGGTGGTGATGCTGGTGAGACTGCCGCTCGAGCAGCCGACGCCGCCGTTGGTCCAGCGGGTAGTGCCGGCGGCAGTGGTCTCACAAGTGAAGCCGCATCGGTGCTTTGCTAATGGAGTCGTGAACGTTAGGCGAGTAGGATGCGGACGAGTGAACTGCAGCATCAGCAGACCTTCTTGGGCGACTGAGGCGGCGACAGCGCTGGCAGCTTGACGCCGTGCTTGCTCCCCGGGCGGTCCTGTGAGAAAACAGTCGTTTAGAGACGTGCTGATGCCCACAAGAGCAGTGATCTTCTCTTGGCGACACCTTGTTGACGCCGCTCTTGGCGGGCGGCGGCATCGCGTCCTGTCCAAAGCACAACTTCAGGAACCGATAACGCTGCTTCCTGCCTCGGACACTCGCGGGCCAGGAATAGACCAATCGAGCGGCATGAGTCTGTTTTTCACCCTTTTTTATATCGTGGAGACGTAGATGAACACGCAGCACACGTCCGCGCCATCACGATGCGTCGCTGTCATGTCAAGAGTTACATTGCTCATCCATCGCATGTTTTCTCGTATCTGAAGATCTCGGCGTGTCGTCGTCCCCCGCCTCCCGACGCAACACCTTCGCTTGATCACTCGCTCATACTCGATAGTAGTAGTAGACACACCCGCCGCCCTCACACACTCCCTCCCGTGTCAGGCTAGTGGAGCTGCGCGAGCTCCTCGATCCGGTTCGTGAGGTCCTCGACAGTGAACGGCGCCTTGTCCTCCAGGTGGCCGTCCGCGTTGAGCAGGTCCACGACCTGACGCATCTGCGGCTTGGTCAGGTCGAGGAAGCTCTCGACCAGGTCGCCGTCGATGAAGTTGCGCGCCTCCGTGGCCGCGCGCCGGTTCTCGAACGTGCGCCACTCCTTGTGTGAGAACCCGCCGACGCCGCGCACGACCTGGTTCAGCGCGTCCTGGACGCGGTTGAGCAGCATGTACTGCTCCTTGGTGAGCGGCAGCACAACGCCGATCATGCCGCTGACCGTGCCGAACAGCATCGAGTCGTGAAGAGGGAACACCGGTGCCTCCGCGTCTTCAGCCGACTCCTCCTCCTGCCCAACGTCCTTCATCTCGGTCTCAATAGCCGCCGGGGCAGTCGCCACCGCCGATGACGACGCAGGGACCAAGTTGTTCTGGTTCTGCATCACGAGTGAGCCATAGCGGAAGCGGTTGACGAACTCGCCCAAATGATACTCGCCCACAGTTTCGAGGCGGCCGCGCTCCTCGTCCGACGCGGCGCCGCTGTTGCGCTGCACCGTGAACAGATTGAAGTCCGTCTCACTGCCGATGTACGTGTCATCGTCCAGGATGCCGATCGCTGACATCCAGTTCGAGTTCAGGTCCTTGGCTATCTCTTCGATGTTGCCGCCGTCCGCCTTGTAGTTGAGCAGCGAGATCGACTTCATGAGATCGCCCACGACGATGAAGTCGCCGCGCGACTCCATGTAAAGCACGAGCGTATGCCCGTAGTGGCCGCACTCAGGCACCAGCTCCTTCTCGTTGTCAGAGTTCTCGCCCCACTTGTACAGTTGCGCCTTGCTGTTGACGCCAGCGAGCACCTTGCCGTTGAAAGCATCCAGGCAGTACACGGCACCCTTGACCTCCTTCTCCGCCACAAGCTGCAGCTTTCGCTCGCCACCATGTGATCCAGTGATGGCAAACACAAGGATGCGTCCCTGATGCGGCTCCGTCTCCTCTTCGTGAACGTATGCCGTGCCCACAACAAGGTAGCTTGTGTTGGCTGCGTCACCCGCGAAAGAACAGCACGTAACAGAGCACGGCGTCTCAAACGGGTCCAGTCGATAGGAGTGGAGCAACTCAAAGGTCTGGTCGTCAAAGAGACGCACAAACCCTTGGTCGACTTCTTCGCCGCTGTCATCGACCGCGAAAGTGACTGTCAGCACGCCGAGCGTGTGCGATTGGGAGTTGTGAGCGATGCGGCGCGCCCACTCGTTCAGGTGGAACGTCTGGATGTGAAGCTTCTGGATGTCGTCAATCATGCCGATCGCGAGCTCCTCTTCGGAAGCGAGAGCGAGGCATTCAGGGAATGCAGCCGTGTCGAACGGGCACACGACGCCCACTTCCTTGGCATTGATGTTCGAGTACAGGAGCTTCTTGTTGTTCGAGTAGACCACCGTCGGACGGTCACACGCCGCAAACACATGTGTCACGTTCTTGGAGCGGAACCGCGAGAGAGAAATAGGCTGCGAGCCAAGCGACACGCGCTTGCGGTTGCTTATGGCACCAGTGGCAACATCGATGTGGAAGTTCATCAGCGAACCATCGCCGAGACCCACGAGCAGATAGTCCTGACCGTCGAACGTGTTGCACAGAACCGAGCGCGGGAGCAGGTCGTTGCCGAGAGCCTCTGACGCGAGCGGCGTCAGCGTCGGTAGCTGCAGGACGGAAACCGAGAAGTTTGTCCACATACCGACAACACAAATGGACGCACGCAGCGCATTGCTTTCCCAGTGCGCTGACTCCACCGACTCCATCTTGACATCTTCCTTGTCGTCACCACCAGAGTTTGCCCCAACAGGGGTGATGTCGACGCAGGCGATTTCGTGGTCCATCGTCACCTGCGCGACCGCGACAAGCTGCTGACCTTGCACTTCCAAGTACACGAGCACACCTCCCGACGTGGCAACCACGACTTGGGTTGGGTTCGCGGCAGCAACCGTGATGCGCGACCCTTGCGGGGGCGACCACGTCGAGCAGAGCGCAAACGTCTGCGCGCTCACAAGGAGCGCCTGATTCTCCGTCACCTGAAGCCACAAGTCGCCGACAAGGTTCTGACAGCACAGTGTCTTGGCGTTTGCGAAAGAAGGGAGCTCCTTCTCTTCCATCTCGTCCTCCTCGCCAATGCCCAACACACGGATCTCGCTCACGTAGCTTTGCACCAAGTACAGGTCGTGCTCACTCGCAAACGTTGGGCGCAACGCCCACATGCCCTTGATGCCAGGAAGTTCGGCGCGCGCCATCTCGTTGATACCGATGCCGTTGCGAATAACGCGCAGCGATCCGTCCTTGTCAGCGCCGCTGCACGTCACGATCTGTCCCTGTCCCTGTCGGTCGAGGTCCATCACGCAAAAGTCGACGATCGGCCCAATATTCACGTACGTGTCGAGCACGTCGATATACGAGCCCTGCACGTCTCGCTCAGCATTCAACTTGATCAACTGCGAGTCTCCGAAGGTGCTCCCGACAAAGACTACTCCATTGTCCAGGTACGACAGGCATGACGCGATACTCGTCTCGCCGAGCACATCCAAGTGAACTCCGTGCACCTCAGCGCCCGTGTGCTGCAGCGCCACGACCGATAGCGTGCCGTACTGATCCGCGAGCAGGAAACGTGAACCGTCCGAGTCGACGCTCTCGTACACTTGCACGACCGTGCTTTGCATCGGGATTGCGTGGAACGTGCTGCCATTGTGGTACACAATGGTCTGGTTCGATACGATCAGTACGCCTCCCATGGGCGCGGGCACGGGGATCAGCAGATTGGCGCCGGCCTCGACGTTCGCCTGGCTCCACGGTCCCTCGGCGAAGTCCTTTTCCTTGACCAGAATGTGGTATGTCTTGACGTGGCGCGCAGCCTTGTAGTCCTCGTACAACACGCAGATCGTAGGCTTCGCGTACCCGTGCAGGAACTTGATGTCAATGACGCGCAGCTCGTCCAGGCGGATGTTGAACGTCTCGCGGAGCTGGCCCTTGGCCGCGTCGATCGGGATGACCTTGAAGTAGCCCTCGTACAGGTTCATGCCGATCAGCCGGCCCTCGGGGTCGATGTTTCCAGTAGTGACCGTCTCACTGCTGCGCCCGATAGCGTCGCGCACGCTGCCGTGCGCCTTGGTGACCACCTGGCGCGTGGCCGCGTCGTACGCGAGCACGCAGAACTGGAAGCGCTGCGTGACCACGAAGAGCCAGTCCTGCGCCTCACCCGCCGCGCGGAAGGCCTCGAACACCACGATGCGCCCGTACAGGTTGATATCGTGCTGCGGCTGCAGGCCCTCGGGTGTCAGCAGGTGCACCTCGAAGCGCGTCGACTTAGCCAGCAGCAAGTTCGTGTCATTCGCGCCCGTGAACGCCGCCGTCAGCGAGTGTGTCACGCTCGTCGGCTTCTGCGCCGTCGCCACGTAGTTGTACGCCATCTCTTCCTCCGATTCTTCTCAGCCCGTTGTTGGCCGTCCTTTCTCGCGCCTGTTTGCTAAGCTTCGCGCGCTCCCGCCACGAGTCCGCGCTCCCCCTTCACGCAGCGCGTACGTGTCGCTTCCTCGCCGCCTTCGCCTTCGTCCCGCGCCCGGAACTGCGACGAATGTTGATGGGAAAGCAATGTTGACGGGCAAATGGGCCGTTGCCGTTGTATCTTGCCCACAGGCAAGGGAGGAAGTCAATTCAGAAATGAATTGGAGAGGAGTTTTGACATGGATGAAGAAATGAATTAAACAAGTATGATTGGGAATGGATGATACCAAAAGTATCAAAATCGACTGTTGACGACGGATGTCGGTACGAACGTGCGTTTAACAGGGCGAAAATATGGCGAGGCGACACGATGTTGAACGACCTCCGATCGATGGAGCGGCTGATTAGAACACGATGGTGCCATTCTTGATCCTGCCGCGGTATGAGATGCCGTTGAACTCCTCCACGAGGTACTGGAAGTCCTTCAACGACTTGAGGTGGTGGTGCGCGCTGTGGTTCGGGATGTCCTTCGGGCCAGGGATGTAGTGGCACACGTTCGTGTTGGCCGCCCTGTGTGGATGGACAAATGGTCGAGTACTTTGTGAGCAAAGCAGCAGATATGTGGATCAAGTGAATCGCCTACATACTTGGCAGCGCGGATAGTCGTGGCGTGGCGCGCCAAAACCTGTGAACAGCCAAATGCTCGTCAACATTCGCTCGGGAGGAAGTCCACACACGTGCAAGCTCGGCGCCTACACACCATGACGCTCGGCGGTTCAAGTCCCAGTTGCTTGCAGATATCAGCAATGGGCTCTGGGTCCGGCAGCTTCTCGTAGTCCTCGATCGACATGATTTTGTCAAACTGGCCGTCCATCTATCCATTCAGACGCAACTGGGGTTAGATTACTCTGGTAGCGGTAAGCAAACACGTGGGCGATTGATTCGCCCGCCACCCTGTCATCGCTACACACCTCCTTCAGGAAATACTCGAACTCTTCCTACAGCGATCGCAAGGTCACAGTGTACAGCACATTAGTACCAACGGAGGCAACATTGAAAGATCCACCGGAGACTGTGCCGTACCCGCTGGAGCAGATCACGAGGAGGGAGGACAGCCTTGAACAAACCGCGCACATCCGAGTAGCTCTGTTCAAACAGCCAGCAAAAATCACTACTGAGCGCGTACGTTTCGCCATCGAAAGAAGAGCGAGCCTTACCAGCACTTCGTTTGCGCCATTGTTCACGATCCACGTCGTCAGACCCTTGGACGTGGCGACCGCCGCAACCTTCGACGTGACATCCGACACGCTGGTCGCCGCAATTGACGTCATGGTCGTCGGCGCGTCGCCTGTGAATTTTGCCTTCAACTTGTTGATCTTGTCGAGGTACTTATCCCGAATGGAGCTGCCGCCCGACGAAGCAGAGGCGGCGGCTTGCTGCTCCCGCAGCGCGGCCTCCTTCTGCGCCTTCCGCCGCTCCTGCTCCGCCGCCACCGCCGCCAGCTGGCTCTCCAGGTTGATCTCGCTCTCTGACTTGCCAGCGTTCTTGTCTTGATCACTGCCAGTCACGCGGGCCATAACTACACCGGGCAAGAGGTGGGTAACAAGTCTATTAGTGGCCATCGGATATGTTAGTGAGACCATGCAGGGACGAACTGTGCGATGGCAGGCCTTGCAACGTCTTCTCGAGGCGGTCCTTGACCACCCATGGCTTGCCGGTCGAGTCCTGTTTCAGGTCCTTGAGCAGCGCGCGCACGTCGCTCACAAACATGGATCCGACCGACGTGTTGCCGTCCAGCGCCGAGCCGAGCTGCTCGCGCTTCTGCTGCTGCTTGGCGATGGACGCGATCTTGTGCTGCCGCTGCACCACGTGCTCGCTCACCGACGTGCCCAGCAGCGTGCTGCACAGCACGTCGTACTCGACGATCACGCCCTTGAGCTGCTGCTGCGCCGCCGCCGCCAGCTTCATCCTCGCGCGCCTTCGTCCGTCGCCAACGGGGTGATCCCAAGCGTGTCACTCGTGAAATGCCCACAAAAATACTCAGTTATTGATTAAAACATGCGCGCAAATACAATTATTAGTTGAGTTTTAGAAGCACCATCGAATTCGGGATTAAAAAGAGTCAAAATCGGCGTTGAGTGCAGTCGTTCGGGTTGACACGCATTACTCCAAGGCTCATTGAGCTGGAGACCTCGTCTACCTTGTCGTACAATGTCTGCGAGGAAGGAACTCTACCAAGTACATGATGTGCGTACCGTCGCGCACTAACGACGACTCTATGGGCAACTACGCAGCCTCCCTCCTCTCTCTCGAGTTTGTCGAGTTGGTGGGCACCTAGTGGCTCGCTCGCTTGGCCAGATGGAAGCACTGACGGCACCGGGGCTCATAAAACTCGCTTCCTCCGATGAGCTACGCACGGCGAATGACCAGGATGAGTCACGATGCGATCAGCACAATCAGCACAACACCATGAGATAACTAATGAGCCAGGTGGTGGTGTGGCGCACCTCGACGGACTGGTCCTTGACGAGGCGGCGGGTAAAGGCTAGAGAGCGAGCATCATACTTCCACGTTAGTCGGCTCAACGGATATCACAGGTACACGGACTTGAAGTGTACGCAGTAGAGGAAGCACCTACCAGCATCTCGTCCGCAAAACACGCAAATGGCGTTCAGTTTCTCGACCTTCTCGGCCATCGGCACGAGTGCGCACACGGTCGCGAACGGCTGCACACCCACACAACACGCAACAGACGAGCAACCGGCTCGAGCATCAGCTTATGAGATGATCGCTTGGACACGCGAAGTGGCAGATCGGACCGCACCTTCTTCTCGAACGTGGCGTCCAGCGCGGCGACGATGACGACTTTGCCCATTTCCGTCGCGTCGTGGCAAAATTCGACCAGCTAAACGTTGCGAATACACGCACAGGCACGCCACACGACTCAGTCCCACTACGGGAAGAACGCCACACCAAGCAGCAGACGACAAAGGTCGCATGCATGCAGGCATCGCGCTTGGGATGGGGACTCTAATGTGAGCGACGCACGTCGGGGTAGAACTGGCCCTCGTCGATGGCTATCACGTCGAACTCGTTCAGATACTCGCGCACGTCGTGGAGCTTCTGCACGGGCATGGCCTCGAAGAAGAGCTTGTCGTGAGTCGACAGCATCCTGCACAGCAAGCACCAGCGTGTTTCACGAACATGCACGCGTCGGTCAGTCACCTCATCGAACACGCCGGCAAGGGGTGGTGACGAGCAGAACCCAGCAGCAGCAACACGGGATAACATACTCCTCCGAGTAGCGGTCGTCGAACATGTACTTGACCACGAGGCACTCGAGCTGCGCGTGCTGGTACCGGCGCACGCGGCGGATGAGCTCCGTGCTCTTGCCGCTGAACATGGGTCCGATGATGAGCTGCAGGTTGCCTTCCAGGTGCGCCATGGCCATCTCTTCCCGCCTCTCCGAGCCTTCGCCTGGGTCTCACAAGGGAAATGCCGAAATGAGAGGCGCAGAGGGCAGACAGCGCGCGGTGACTCGCTGGCAGCCGTGGGATAGCGGGCGCGGCGAGGAAGAAATGGGCGTCGACAACGACGCGAAACGCGCGTAGGGTACTGACTTAGACGTGAGTATTCGGAGCTCTTTGAGTCACATCACGAGTCAGACAGCGAGAACATCGGCACACCAACTGCACATTAAACCGGTTTAGCATTGGTTAGAACACTAAACTAGGGCCATCTATTATGTAAACACATGTATTAGACCTGAAATAAGATGCCTAAACGAGGACCGTAGCCATTCAGACCGCGTTTCCAGACCGCCCAATCATTTCTCGATCCGTTGGGACCCAACATAACCAAAGGCAACAACATGGTGGGGGAGCAGGAGGTGGCACGCAAGAGTTTCTTCGTGGCGTACGTGCCGGCGGATGCGGCCCAGCCGCTGGAGGAGTGGGAGGTGGCGCTGCCCGAGGACAAGGAGGCGCAGATCGGCTGCCTGACGGACCGCCTGCGTGCGCACTTCAAGGCGAGCGGCGCGGCCGCGGGCTCCACGTCGGCGCAAGAGCAGCAGGAGATCTTCAAGAAGCAGATCCTCAGCCAGCTGCCCGCGGGCGCCTCCATGAACGACGACATGCTGCAGATGATGCTGCAGGTGGGTGCTGCTGGGCTCACTTTGGGTATGGAGAGCGGTGGCTAACGGGAAGGCGGCGACGGTCGACGGACAGATGGACAGCCTGGTGGACTCGGTGCCGCTGGTGCTCAACACGCGCGCAGTGCAGCACGTGGGCGTGAATCTGTACGTGGACGACAAGGGCACGGCCAAGGGTCTGCCGGTCAACGCGCGCGCGTCCGCCATTGTGCAGGCCTGCGGCAAGATGCTCGAGGTGCGCGGCGACGCCTTTATCGGCCGCGTCTTTGACAACGGTGCGTCTCGCGACAGTTGCTTGCATGTTCCTCCTCTTGCATCGACGAGTAGCTGAACTGTTGTCCTCATCTAATGAACGATGGCAGACGACGACTTTGTGCGCATGGACTTCCGGCTGGACGAGCTGTCGACGGACGCCGAGTGGGTGAAGATCGCCAAGCAGCAGGCGGCGAGCAGTGCGTCGGCGGCCCCAGTGTCGGCGGCCAAGCGCCACGTATCGGCGTCGCTCCAGCGCGTGTGCGCGGCCGCCATGTGCTCCAAGGACGGCACGCTGCGCTGCTCGCGGTGCAAGAACCAGTACTACTGCAGCGCCAAGTGCCAAAAAGCCGACTGGAAGACCCACAAGCCGTCGTGCACCAAGGCCTAACAAGCTAGCATTTCGCCCCGTTCGTAGTGTGTGGTGCGCTCTTGCATGTGCATTGTCTGGGCGCCTGCTCTTGCCCATGAGTCGCGACTTGCGTGACGTCTCTTCGATCAGACGATCGCGACCTGACCGCTTGGCGATTGAAGACTCACTCACAAGTCTGACATGGCTGCACGGGAGACGTCCTGGTCCTCACCTCAAGGGTCTCCATGGATGGCGAGGAGAGGGATCAGTCGAGCTGACAGCCACGCTGCTTGGGTAACGGCGAGACCTTGTTGACCGCAGCGCTCTAGCGACCGTTGAGCAGTGCCGAGCGCATCTCTCGGCTATTCTTGCCGCCTCTCACGTAGAAGGAAACGACTTGGTATCAATAGCCTGCGCGGGACAATGCGTCGCTAGAAGGCCGCCCCAATGCGGCGTCCGTCACTGAAGACCAGGCGAGGCGAAACGTCCGCCGCGTTGCGATCGGCCATCGCGCGCCGTCGCAGTCAGTCGCGTCCCGTTTAGAACGTTCCCCTCGACCTCTCGAGCCATGCGACCCACGTTGATGCGTGTCGTCCATGGATTCTAAATCGGACCAACCCACGCGACCGACAGGCCGCCAGCTTCGTTGCCTGAATAATTGTGACAGCACACGAGTCAACGCGACGCTGCGAGCGGTCTGAGAGCCCAGAGGAAGGAAGAAAGTATGGGAATGTGGTGCCCGAGCCTTCCCGTCGCCTTTCCGGCGCCATTTTTTCGTTTGCGTCGTCGTCGCGTTCTGCGTGCGTTGAGTTTTGGTCCAGACATCGCTCCCGAGGTAGTCATCACAGTGGGAAACGGCCTCTCTCTCGCGCGCTGCCCCACTCCTTCACCTCTTTCGGTCGACCGGCAGCGTATTGTCGTGCGCTTGACGTTAACTACCACTTGAGCACACCGCTGGGACTCCTGTCGGTCTAGCCACTCGTAATGAGGCTCATCAGCGAGGCCACCGCTTCGCTCACCGTCTTGCTGCTGTTGGGCGCCCTCGTTCATGTCAATGCCCATGCAACAACGAGTAGCGCCAGCGGAACCGCGAGTGTCGACCCAACAGACATCACTAACGCGACTTGGACTCCGCCCGATAAGGAGCAGCCCACGACAACTGTGAGGTCCTCGTCAAACTCAACAACTGCGCTGAGTATGCAGACGACAGTGCTGCTGCTTTGCTTCCTGCTGTTGATCGTCGCGGGGCTGAGTTGCTTTGTGTACTCAATCTGCGGCCGTTGGAAGCTCAAGCTATCCGAGTCGAGTATCGTCACGCCGGATCGGCGCTCGCGGCGGCGACAGCACCGCTCTACGAGCTTCTTCCGCGAGGACTTGCTGTGCAACGACGAGCTGACGCGCCTCTGGGTCTGTTGGTACTGCGACTTCGCCAACTACGAGATGAAGACGCTCTGCGCCCTGTGCGGCCACCAGAAGAAGGACAAGCGCGCAAGTGACGACAACAAGTCGCCTCGGAGTCGCCCCGAGACGCTCACGACCGTGTCAATGACGTCCACAGCCATATCGCCATCACCTGGAAGCTCGGCAAGCTCGGGCTCATTCGACAACCGCCCGCTTAGCGATACCGCAATGCTTCAAACCCTCGAGGAGGCTCTCATGTCTCCGCCATCACCCACCTTCTTCGCAACATCGCCGAACGCCGACTTGTCGTTTGCGTACAGCCAGACGCCTCCTTCCCCGACGCCGATGTCGACACCCGTCTTTGTGTGCACGCCGCGTTCGCAGCGCAGGAAGGAGTGGCAGCCGACGCTCAACGATAAGAACGAACTCGTGTGGAAGCGCCACGCATCTGTCGACTGCTCGTCCCAGTCGTCAGCGCACTCGTCAGACCCACCATCAAATGCCACGACTGACAGCACGACTGCATCTACTGATGGATCACCGCTGACAGGAGCCGCCGGTGAGAATGATGAGTTCGTCGATGCAATCATCAACGCGACGGCGTTCGTGACCCGCAACGAAGTGACTTCTGAACACCCGCACGGCTTCATCAACGTCTCGCCAGCCGACCAGGCGCCCGCATACCCGCCCTTCCGCCCGATTCCCCTCCGAGACATCGCTATTACTACAAGTCCACAGTCGATGTCTGCGTCCCGAGCGTCCAGCGTCCCAGAAGATCGACTATCCGCCGGCATGGACCCTTTCGCGCTCGAGTCGTTGCGCACGCTGCTGTTCCCCGAGAAGCACCGCTGGTTCATGCAGGAGACGACCGGCATGCTAAACGTACGCTTCCCGTCGGCTCCACCCACGTCACCACCTCGCGCTCAGCACCAACCGAACGCGGGCGCATTCACCAACGACCTCGTGTTGCTGGCTTCGCGGCAAGATCTGCTGCGCTCGGCTGTCGCGGGACTCATGAGCGTGTCCAAGGACCAGCTCCGGCGCCGCCCACTGCGCGTTCAGTTTGCCGGTGAGCCAGGCTTGGACGCTGGAGGCGTCGTGCGCGAGTGGTTCGCGCTCACGGTCGCGGCCTTCCTCGATGACAGCGCCGGCCTCTTCCAGTGCGTCAACTCCCCTGTCGATGGACTCTCGTACACGGTCAACTTGAACACGAAAGCCGCAAGTAGGGCCAATAGTGATGACCAGTACCACCTGCTGCAGTTCCGCGCGTTTGGACGACTGCTGGGCAAGGCGCTGCTTGAGGGCCATCTCGTGCCGGCGCTGCTATCAGACACGCTCTTCAAGCTAATTCTCGGAGCGCCACTGTCTTTCGCAGACCTTATGGCTCAGGACCCTGGGCTTGCCCAGAGTCTCCAACAGCTTTGGGACTCGCCACTCCCGGAAGGCGCCGACGAAGACGACGCGTACGGCCTCGACTTCTCGGTGTACCACCCGGCCACGGGAGTCGTGGACCTCAAGCCGGGTGGCCGCGACATCCTCGTGCGCGAAGGCAACAAGCGCGAGTACATCGCGCTGTTCGTGCAGTGGCAGCTCGCTCTATCGGCTCGTAACGAGGTCGGTGCGTTCGTGAGCGGAGTCCACGACGTGCTGCCGCCGCACTTACTCGCGCCGTTCGACTACCAGGAGCTTCGGCTCTTGATGTGTGGCGCGCCTTCGGAGATAGATATGGATGACTGGGAGGAGCACTCAACGCTCGTCGTTGCCAAGAAGTGTCCGTACGCACGAGCCGCGCGGGTCGCGCGATGGTTCTGGCGCGTGCTGCACGAAGAGATGAGCGCCGAGGATCGTGAGAAGCTGCTGCAGTTCACGACGGGGAGCCAGCGCGTGCCCGTGCTCGGCTTCAAATCGCTCACAACCAGCGACGGCCGCCTTTGTCCGTTCACGTTGCACATTCTGCCGAAGAACGAGTGCGCGTTCCCGAGAGCGTTCACGTGCTTCAACCGGCTCGACCTGCCGGCGTTCCGCAGTGAAAAGGAGTTGCATGACGCGCTTGAGCTCGTCGTCCGCGGCGACGTCACCGGGTTCTCCATCCAGTAGAGGTGTCAGTAGCAGTGAGTGTCTGAATGCTGCGATGTCGGATAGTTTGGCCATGTAGATTTCCCCAAACTGCAAGGGAACGCAGCTCGTGTTCGAAGAGATCTCGAACAGGCTTGACTTCACTGTTGATCCATCGCCTGACTCACATCACGGGGTGCGAGTGCGGCTCTTCCCCGCGGCGAACATGTACTCAACGTCGCACACAGGGCGCGGCAAAGCCGAATATGATGGACATGACGTTCCGGTCGAGCATCGGTCTCGGTCGTTGGGATGACAACGGCGTCGCCTTCATACGTTTGGCTCCGCTTGACGTAGCGTCGGTGAGATCTCGAACGGAGGTGAATACACTGATGAACGCAAGCCGACAAGACAACGGTAATGGTTCGCTCTGCAATTGAAGCGGCTCGCAGTGGAATCGCTTCAATTGCGTCACCGTTAGCTCACTCACGTCGTCTGGCACGATCAATGACAAGTATTCGAGCGTGCAGTTTCACTCGAGCATGTCGACAATGGCCGCAGTATGCTCTTCTCATTGATCGTCAGCCCGAAACCCGTAGCCGTATACCACGTGTCGAAGGTTTCGCGTGGTGGACGTGATCGGATCTGCGAGCGCCGTTGTGAGTAGCGACACGGTATACAGCGCGAGCTGCTGCTCCCAGCGCAGCTCTCTGTCCATGTAGAAGAGCAGCGGCTCGCAGCACGACAAAGGGCGGATGTCGAGCTGGTCGTCAAGCTCCCAAACCTGAAGTGTCAAATGCTTGAGCGGCGTCCCGACCACATCAAGCAAGCGCAACAAGCCGCGGCGCCATTCAGGTTTGTTCTCGTCAAGAATCGTCGTCAATGATGTCGTCGCGTCGGTCATGGAGGCGGACGACCCAGCAGAGCTCGTTTTCGGACGCTACATTGGTCGCAGTGATGGTGAGGAACACCACTCCGTTGAAGCGTTCATGCGGAGAGGGGCAACCGTATTGCTCCAAAGTTCAGACTTGTCGTTGGCGACTACAGAGTGGGCGGCTCAAGACGATAACACCCGTGTCATCGTGCTGGACGATGACGGCGAGAGCGCCGAGATTGACATGCTGATTCCTGGATACAGCATGTGCAAGGCAAGCCGGGATTGCATCGTGCCGGCTTCATCGCGACCAAGCGACGACACAGCATGTGAAAGACGTGTGACCTCCGCGTCCTCTTCAGTTATGTCGGCGCCAAAGAGCGAGAGGTTTGTGATCGTCGAGCGCGAGCTCTTCGACAACACTGCATGTGCGATCATCCGCCAGAACGCGGCCCGTGTGGCCGGAGACGACCTGTGGAACTCCATCAGTATCTCCAAGTGCGTTGTCGATCGAGTTGTGGCGACAGCGGAGAACACCTACACGAGGCTGGCCACCGACAACGCCGTGCAGCCCAGCCTCACGACGCCCACCATTGGCTGCGAAGATGACGCCGGTTGGAACAGTAAGCTCGTCAGTAAGCCTCCTATCGCCACGGTTGGTGGCGTTTGACTCAATTGCATGATCAGCTCCGTATCCAAATCCACAGCGAGGCGCAAGAACACCAGGCCGCTGCTGTTGGTCGCCAGCAAGTCTCTCAGGACGTCCACCATCGCCGGAGATAACTTGGGCCGAGACGCGTCCACCTCGATCGGCCCAAGTAAACGCGCAGTCGATCGGTAGTCGGCCTATCTTATCCTGGGATGTCGAAGTGAAGGGAACGCGACAGCCTCCGTGGCGCCGCATGACAGTATCAATGCCCTGCCGCAGGAACTTGAGATCGGTATCCTCCTCGTCCTCGGACAGGTCGAGAGAGTAGCCGAGGCTCAAGCGTAATGCGAGCGGGATCTCGATGAACTCAGGGTTCTTTTCCAGGCCTCCTAGCTCCGCGATTTTCCTTACAGCGGCGATAAACGCCTCCTCTTCCAGTTCGTCGACCGCAGAGACGACGTCTCCGAGCCTGGTCATCAGCCACGAGTCCGGCTTGACGTTTCCCGCTTCGTCGGCAAGAACGAGCGCGAACTGCGAAGTAGCGAGGCCGCTCTCGAACACATAGGCGTCGTACTCGACGTCTAGCGCACAGAACTCGGTCAGCGCGTGCTTGTACGCGTCTAGGTCCACGCGCGCGGTCACGGAGAGGAACACGATCGCATAGGGAATGGCACGAAGATGCTGGCGTCTCTCGCTGCCCGGGAGCGCGCGCCTGTGCGTTACGTTTACAAGGAGGGTGAAGTACGCGTCCGACGGATCGTGCGGCAGCGGCGCTCGCTCCACAATGAACGCGCCACGCACAGGAGCGCACCAGGCGCACAGGAACTCCCAGCGTGCGTGCAATGCGGTCACCACAATAGAAAATGCCATACAAAACATGATATCTTCGCATGTACTGCATTGAGTTATATGGCCAAACGCTTTTGGTTAAGATTGCGTAATTTTGTTGAAAATAAAACGAAAATGTTTTGGATTTTCATACAATTTGTTTTCGACAAAATGCTGCGATTTGGACAGTAAAATCGCGATTTTACTTCGTGGAAAAGTTTTCGTCGAGACCGTTTGAGCTTTTGGTTTGTACAGACCGAGCACGCGGCCATGGAGATTGCGGCGCTCAACGAGCGGCTGCGCGACGTCTTCACGCCCGTGCTCAAGCATCTCGCGCACCTGGAGCGTCTTCGCTATCTCCCAGTTCCGCCTGCGCCATCGACGGTGCCTGTAGCGCGCGCAGGGACTGCGAACCCGAGCAAAGACCAACCTCTTCCTCCGGCACCTGCTGCTCCTCCTGCTCCGCAGTCGTCCTCGGCTCCTGCTAATACGACGGCGCCGACGGCGATGGCCCCGACGGTTACGCGAGGGGACGCGCTAAAGTACCGCGCGCACTGCCTGACGGTACTGAAGCGGCTCAACACGTACCAATACGGCACGCGCGCCGCCTTCGTGCGCGACCTGCAGCAGCTCGAGCAGCTCGCGGCCGCCGACGACGTTGTGCGGCTACTCCAGGTGCACAACGAACACACTTCAACGCTTTAGAGTTCGTTGTAAGCCGGGAGACTAACAAAAAAAAACTGTGAATGTGATGCCCAGAGCGTCATTACGAGTGTGAAGGACCGCGAGCGGCCGGAGGCGAGCAGCGCGCCACCGGCCAAGAAGCCCAAGACGATGGCGCCGACCGTGACGATCCACGGGCTGCGCTTCTCGTACTCGGGTGTGCCGTCCATCCAACAGATGAGCAGTGCGTCGATCCCACCAACCAACACACAGGGCAGTACGGAGCGTCCGTGGTGGCGGTGCAACGTCAACGTGCAGGACGTGGTGCTGACGATGGGCGAGCGCGAGTCGCCGACCGCGGCACTGGCGCTGTACGAGGCGCAGCGCAAGGAGCTGGGTCTCAGCCCGCACGGACTGGCGTCGCTCATGAAGCTGAGCGACCAACGACGCGCCGACCAGCAGCGCGCGGACGAGCAGACGCTGTGGGACGCGCTGTCCGTGTGCATCCCCAAGCTGGCCTCGTCCACCTCCGTGCGGGTGCCGGACCTCATCGCGCCGGCCACAAGTAGTTCGGCCAGCAACAACAGCGGCAGCGGCAGCAACCGCGACGACCGAGCGACGATGGTGAGCTCCCCGACGTCCAGCGTGTCGTCGTCCATCTCGACGGCCACACCGTCGGTCAGCCGAGCATCCAGCTGGCGCAACCCGAAGCGGAAAAAGCCCGCACACCGCCTCGCGTTCCTGCGCTTGCGCCGACTGATCCAGAAGAAGCTGTGCAACCACCTGCGCGGCCAGCCGGTGTGCGTCTTCTCTCGACCCGACAACGTGGATAAGACCAACATGAGCGCCTGGGTGCCCACGGGGAGGCTCGAGGCCGGCCGCGTGTTTGTGCTCAAGACACACAAGCAGGTCTCGTTCGCCGACTATGTGTCGGGCGAGCTCGGGCACCCAGCCTCCGCGTGCGCGCACATGTTCCTGGTGCGCACGCAGGAGAGCATCGACGACCACCTTAAGGTGTGCGACGCCTTCAGCGAGGAGGACCGCGAGCAGCTCGGCCACGACCTGTACGGCTCGGTGCGCAACTACATGCAGGCCAAGGACGAGCGGCGGTGAGGACCTGGCGAGGAACGCAATGGGTAGTGAGGTTAGTTCCACGACAGAAGATTGCATACGTTGTTTAGGATAAAAAGCAAGTTGTTCGCCATTGAAACCAGGGAAGCTCCGTCAGTCTTCTGCCGGCCCGCCACGCATCACTGCAACACCAAAACGCGGTCGGTCTATGCAAACTTCTCGCCCGTGACGGGGCACACCTCGAGGTTGCCGCCCGTGCAGTTGTAGTGCACCACGACGCCGTTCGGGTAGACGGCGAACACAATGTCACCGATGCGCTTCTTGCACGCCTGGCACAGCGTGCCTTGGTCGATCTCGACGCTGTCGCTCAGCTTCTCGACGCGGTCGCACTGCACTTGCAGGTTGTAAATGTTGGACAGCGACTTGGCAATGTGCCGCTCGCGCACGTTATGCGCGCTGTGCGGCAGCGTCTGCGCAAAGTACTCCGACAGCTTGGCGAGGGGCGTCGAGGGCGGCACAAGCGCCAGCACGGCCTCGCCGTCCATGCTCTTGCCGTGGCGAGAGAGCAGCTGGAAGCCAAAGTCGTGGAACGTCGTCTTCTTGGACTCGTCCTGCGGGTTGAAGCAGATCTTGAGCAGCTCCAGCAGCGCGTCGTTCCGTTCGGTCGAGGTCGAGCCTTTCTTCTTGGTCGAGGCGCTCGCGCTGCGACTTCCGTACTTGACCGAGTAACTCTCAGCCCCCCGGAGATCGTTCAGCTCGTACACCAGCGCACGCACAGCATCTTCGTGGAGCCCGCCGCGTCCGCAGAGGATAACAAACTCGTTGTACAGCGTCGTGCCCTTGATCTTGGAGACCAGCGGCTCCACGTCGTAGCGCGATGAGCTCGACTTCAAGAACTTCAGCAACCGCTTCCGCGCGTCACCCAACGCGCCCTGCTCGCGGCCCGGGTGTGATTTGGACGGCACTTCACCGGCCGCGACCAGCTTCAGCGTTTCTTCGAGGTACTCGAGCGCAAGACGCGTGTGGTGAGGCTCTACCGTGGTGCTTTCGGGGACCAGCAAGTCGTCTTCGTCATTGTCGCCGGCCAAGAAGTGGCTGTAGCTGTCGTTCACGCCCAATGGGTCCGCGTTCGACACGCCGCGGTCGCGGCCGCTCGCTGCGCCACTGCCGCCGCTGCTGCTCAGATAGTTGTCGCGGTCGCTCTTCACGAGCGTCTCGAGGTACTTCTGTACGATGGCAGGGTCGTCCGAGTGCTTGCGCAAGTGTGCCACCACGTCGTTGGACGGCATGGGTGGCCGACGTTCCGTGAATATCCGGAGCGCAACCTTCGGCGGGGTAGCCTTCATGATCCACACCGACTGCTGGAACACGAAGTCGTTCTGATCTTCAGGCACGGAGATCAACACGTCGATCGCGGCCTCCAGCGGCGACTTCGGCAGACTCGATTGCTTATACTCGCCATGGTGCAGCAGCGCAAACACCTCGAGACACTCGTCGTACTTGTGGTGCGCGAGCAAGAGCTGCGCGCACTCGTAATATAGCTTGTTCTTGATCAGCAGCGCGCGGCACGACTCAAGCTCCAGCGCACTGCCGCCGCCTTCCGCGTCCGGGTTCGGCTCGGTGATCAGCTGCAGCAACTCCTTCTGTCTGTTGAAATGCACGTACAAGCGGAACAGTGCCGTGTCAATGGCTTCAACGCGGCGAGTGTCCTTCGAACCCATCGATGAGCTTGACAGCGAGCGAGTCCGCGTCGAGTGGGAGCGCGTGCGAGCGCGATACTTGTCCTTGACGTGCTTCTTGTACGCAACGAGGAACTTCATGAGCGCCTTGGTCGCCGCTGTCATGAGATCGTTCACATCCGCGCGCGCGATCTCCGGAGCGAGTGCTGAGCGCGCAGACGACGAAAGCGTGTCTTGGATCACCGCCTTGATGTCCGGAGAGCCGCTCGATCCGCGAGGAAGTACCTCCGGCTTGAAAATGGCCGGCTCGTACGCGAACGACTCGCACTGCATGTCCGGGAAGAACGCGATGAACTCGCACGGCTCCACCGCCGCACGGTACATGTAATCCGCAGCCGTGTCGAACTCGAGCCGTCGGAGAAGTGCAACGGTCGCTTGGCGCTGGAACCGCTTGATCTTGCTGCGCTGCTTGTCGGATGGGAGTCCAGAGATCGACTTGCGCACAATATCCTGCGCTTCGTCAATGCGGCCGCGGTCGAGCAGGTCGCCGATCTGCTGGTCCAGCGGCATCTGCTCCACCTTGACGACCGAGGACGTGTTGTCGCTATCGCGGATGCCCACGACCACGACGTCCTCGCTGTCGCCTTGCGGGCGCGGCTCCATGTCCCACTTCATGCCGTTGCTAAAGATGCACACGGCGCGCGGCAGTGAGAGCGTCTGCACGAAGCTCTGGTCCGAGATGCTGTGGATCTCAACGCCGATGTGCGGGATGAGACCGACGAGGTACGGCGCCGTGAACTCGACCGCGCGCGGGGACTGTGACCACGTGATGGAGTTCTTGGGCAGCGCATCACCCGTGAAGCCGACAAAGACGCCGACGCGGTCCATGACCGAGACGAGGATCTCCTCCTTGGGCAGCAACTTGACGACCGGGTAGACTTTGGGGTCCTGAATGCCGGGTGAATTGATGGGCGTGGCGTCGCCCGTCTTGTCGTTGAGCAGGTAGTAGTCTTTGCGGAAGCCCACGACGACCTTGTTGCGGTACCAGGCCATGGCCTCGGGCACGTCCTGCGTGACGAACTCGCGCAGAAAGTTGTACGACTTGTCCGAGTTCTGGAACTGGTAGATGGCGATGGCCTTGCGGCGTAGCATGGCCACGCCCAGGCGGAAGTGCGGCGGGCCGCGCAGGTTGATGCACACAAGGCGCACCTTGTGCTGATTGACACGCGAAAAGTCGAAGCGCAACGGCTGCAGGTCCGTCGCGCCGTGGGCCGACAGCTCGCCGTTCGAGACCACGATCAGCATGCGGATGTGTGGCACGGCCAGCAGTTGCTCCACTGCCTGCCCGTGCTCGAACGTGTACGACGCGCCGGGCGTCGACGTGCCCTTGCGCGTGTCGTACATGACCAGCCGCCCGTCCTTGGAGCCCACCACCACGCGCGACGAGTAGTGCGTCACGCACTCGATCTTGCCCTCGAACCCCGTCACGAGCGTTGTCGACCGGAACGCCGCGCGCTGCGCGCCGTCCCCCTCCATGGCGTCCGCGAGAACCTACAGCAGACGGTCAGTCGCTCCTCCTCCTCCTCCTCCTCCTCACAGTGGTGGCCGCGCGTCCAGGCGGCGAGAAGCAGCGAGCGGGCGGGAAAGGAGAGTGCGCTTCCGACTTCCTCCTTCGCCTCGCCTGATGCTAACGCAGAGTGAGAAAAGGGGGGAGAACCTCAAGAAGTGACCACGTCAAAATCGTACCTAGTGCGAAAGGATACGGTAAGGTTTCACAGCATCTTCAATTACGAAAGAGAATCAATTAGTGTATACGATATTGCTATGTTTGCGATTAAAATAAATTTTAACATTTAGTGTCGTTGAAGTAAAGTAGAACCGGTTGAAGCGACGGCATCACTCCGGTATCTTGTGCGCCGAATGCTATGGTAACCGCGCCTACGAGTCGGTGTTGAGGCAGAGCGCGACGCCCTGGAGCACCCAGTGGCTGGTGTGTTCGTGGGAGAACAGGTCGGCCTCGAAGACGAGCCCGACCCCCATGGCGTTGCGCCGCGACTGCGTCACGTACACGGGCGTGCGGAACGTGTTCTGCAGCTTGAGGCGACTGGCCTCGATGGGGATCACCTGCAGGATCGGCAGCTCCTCCACGAGCTGCTTGGGGAGCTGTGGGGCGAGGCAGCCCTTCTCCAGGTCCCACGACGCGCCTTCGAGGTACAGCCCGCGCACGTAGCACCCGGTGTCGGGCGTCTCCGTCACCTGCGACTCGTGTGTGAAGAACGTCACGCGCGTGTACAGCGTAGATTTGTCCAGTGGCCAGTTCCTGGCGCGGCACGTGGCCTGCACGAGAGCCGTCAGATACGACTCGGGGATGCCCAGACCCGACAGCCACATGACCTTGGGGTCGCCGTGCTCGACCCAGCTCATGTACTGCGCGAATCGCCGCGTGAAGTGCTCCATCCAGCTTCCGAGCGGCTTCTCGGTCTTGGGGCACAAGTTGCGCCACATATTCGGGAGGAAGCCGTCGTACAACGCGTTGCCCAGCGCGTCCAGCTCGTCACTCATACCGATCTCACCCACGAGCGCCTTCTGCAGATCGCCCAGCGACGACGTCATGCGCGCAGTGAGCAAGTTCCAGCGGTCAAGTTCCTGTAGCAGCACGACCTGCGTCGGGGATGGAGGTCCTCCCAGCTTCTTACGAATCAAGTCGACGTCCACTTGTTCCGGCACCTTGGACTGGATGTCGCTCGCCACGCCACCAATGTAGTCCTCGCGGGAGATGCCAGCGCCCGACTGCGCCGACCGAGGCTGCAACGAAATCAAATCGCGCCACACCGACTTGGACATGTTGGTGTAGTAGCCGATCTCGGCGTTTGGGTGCAGCCCAAACACGGCTGGGCTGTTTGTAAGTGGCAGCGTCTCGACCGTGTCGACGTACGTCGCCAGTTCCTGCGCGCTCTTGCCGTCTGTTGCACCACCCGGGAGGCAGTAGTCAAAGCCCGACCGGCTGAAGTAGAAGCGCTGGCAGTCGTCAAAGAGAAAGTCGCCCATGTACTCGGACAAATACGTCGTGAGGATGCGGCGGTCGTAGTCGTCGCTCACACGGCCGCCGTACATGGCGTCTCCGATCAGGTACTTGAGCGAGCCCCACGGCAGCTGCTCGTCCTTGTCCACGAACGCCTTGTGCAGGTATAGACTCAGCAGTTTGCGCGAGATGTTAAAGTCGGACTCGTTGAAATCGTAGCTGACGTTCCAGCCGATCTTGCCGTACTTGCGCCGCTCCAGCACGACCGCGTGCAGGAAGCACAACACGTACACGAGCGCCTTAAACGACGGGTTGGGGCACTCGTCTAGCATCGACTGATCTAGCTTGGAATACATGCTGCGCATGTTCTGCTTGAGTCCATCCGGTGGTTCCGTCACGACCTTGAGGGACCGTTGCAAGATGCCGAGTGGGAAGCGATCCGTAGGCTCTGTTGTCAGCCAGAGTCGGAAGTCCTTATGGGGCTTGTGCATCGCTAACAGCATCTTCTCGAGCGTACGCAGCCAACTAGCCAGCAAGTGACAATTCTGCAGCAGCACCCAGTGGCCGCGCGTGTAACCTGTCTCGAGCATTTGCTCTGCCAGCGGACCTTGGCCTTGACCAAGAGCCAAGAACTTGAATCGGTGACCGGAGAAGCCGAGTTCGTCGCCTAGCGTCTGGATATCACTCTGGGGGTCAGCACCAGGGCTCAAGATACAGACGATCGGAGCGGTCGGGGCGCTCTGGCTGTAGATCCGCGCGTAGTCAAGCACGGGTGGCTGGACATACTTCTCACCCATCACGCTGACGACGAACAGCTTCATGGCGTTGTAGACGCGGTCTTGCCGGAAACAGCGGAACACGAGCAGCTTCTGCAAGTCAGACAGTTTGCTGGAGTATCCGCACGGGAGCTCCGCCAGTTCGGGCGCCTCGAGGTCATACCACTGCTTCCACGCGTCCAAGTTCTTCATGAAGTCCTGAAGGAGAGCGCTGAACGTGTCGTTGAGCTTAGTGAGGCAAAGCAGGTCTTTCCACCCGGCGCCGGACATCCATGTGAGTGACTCTGGCTTCGGCTGAGACGCGGCATCCAAAGACGTGTCACCCTTGAGGAAGAAGTCAAGCTCCGCGCGGTCGAGCTCGTCCGCAGACGTCATGATCATGCACGTCATTTGAAATGAGAACATGAGCTTGTGGCGCTCGAAGATGCCTGTGCAAGTGTAGTCGTACATCATGCCGGTGATGGACTGGATCATGAACTTGAGGCGCTTCTCGAGCACGACGTCGCGCTTGGCGTTGTCCAACGCGTTGTAGAAGACCGTGAGGAAGCTCGCGAGCGAGATCTCGTACATCTTCATGATGGTCGAGAGCACTGACATGGCGAAGTACATGATAGACCCACGAAGCGCCACGGGGGTGTACACTGCTCGCGCCTTGGTGATCTCATCTTTCGTGAAACTCGAGAGCTCTAGCTTGGTGCCGATCTCTGTCGCCTTGCTCTTGGTCTCGTCTAGCGTCGCGATCAGCTCCTCGTTGTCTAGAATGTTACCGGTACTGTTCGAAAGCTCACGGAGCAGTGTGTCTTCGAGCTCGACTATCATCTGTGTGTTCTCCGACATCTCCGTCACGAGCTCGCGGTACTGGTCCTCTAAGTCCGGGCGCTCGTGCGTGACGACGACGTTCAGCAGTTGGTTTGCTAGTCCGTTCTGAGTGACGCTATAGTTGACAATCATGGTCTTGCCCATGACTTCGGGCGAGTAGTGCGGGTTCGCAAGCTTTGACGTAAAATACAGTCGGAAGTTAGCGTCCCACTCGACGTTCTTGTCGCCAAGCTTGATCATGCGCTGCGAGCCTTCCATGAAAGTACTCTTCTCGAGTACGGGGTCAAGGATCGGGTCCAGTTCTTCGTCAACGCTCTCAAACAGGAACGGATTCCCGAACTGGATGGCAAGCTCCAGGTGCTTCATGAAGTCTGCGTCGCTCAGCGTCTTCACCGTAAGGTTGTTCTTCTCCTCCCGCTTCTTGATCCAGTTGACCGCCTGCTGCTGCGGGTCGATACACAACGGGAAGCGGCTGGCTTTCGTGGTCAAGATGCCGTTCTGTACCGAGTGCTCGTCTGCAGGCAGGCCTTCCGAGACCCATTTCTGGATGGTAGCGTCGTTCGTGAGCGACCGCTCGAGACGGAACGGCGAGGTCACGGGTAAACCGCGGGACTCGATGTCCGAGAAGAAGTCACGGTACACGAGATCGGAGCGGTAGTCAAAGCTGAAAGCACCCGCATAACTGAGGAAGCTGGCAGTCAACAGACAATCGCCGGTCAAGCGTTCACCTTGCAACCGTAGTACTTCCACGTCTTTCGTCCAGCGGCCACGCTCCGATGCCAGACCTGCTAGGAGCTTACTGGCGGCCTGAAGACGCTTCTGCATTTGATCGGCCTGGGTCTTGAGGCCCTGAAGCTCCGTGTTGGCTTGCTGGAACTGCTGCGAGAGAGTGTCGAGTTCTGTCTTGAGCCGCGTCAGCGTCTCCTTGAGGTCGGCGAGCTCCTGCTCCTTGGCAGCCTGTTCCTTCTCCATGGTCTTGACCTTAAGACGCAGAGGCTCGACGTTCCTGGCAACATCGTAGTACTTGGTGATGGCAACAACCCATACGAGCAAACCTGCGCCGGCCTTGGAGATAGACTTCATGTTTTCGACGTTCAAGTCCGGATTCTTGAAGAAGGTCTTGATCTTGGTGATCATCTTGGACGAGATCTTGTCCTTCTCGTACTCTTTGAGCAGCGTGAGCAGATTTGGATTGCTCAGCATGACCTTCGCACCCTTCCAGTCAAGGTCGAGCTCCTGACCTGTGGGCTTGAGGATAAGTACGCACATGCACACGGACATGACGAGCGGCGGAGGGGACGCGAACGACTTGATCTCGGTCAAGTCTGCCTTGGACAGCTCCTGGAGCGCTGACGCGGCGGCCTCCACTGCCGGGAGTGCCTCAAGCAGCGCCGCATCGGCCTCTTCCTTCTCGCGAGCAATCAACACGGACGCTTTCTCGCACTCAATCTGCGTCGCGGCCGCAACTTCTTGCTGCTTGGTGGCTACCGCCGACTTTTCCTCGATCGTCTTGATCAGCGCCTCGCATGCCAGCGTCTTCTCGTCCACAACGATTTTCTTCTCCGACAACTCGATCTGCATGCGGTCGACTGCTTCCGCTGCTTCCACCAGCTTGGCGAGACCACCCTTCAGGCGCGAAACGCTCGCTGTCACTTTAGCAGTGTTCTCCTTCAGTTGCAGACGATAGTTGGCCAAGAAGTCGAGGTAGTTCTTGGGCGTCACGTAGTAGTGACGACGCAGCTCCTCTGCAAACTGCCGTGCGACGTCAACGACACGCAAGTGTGCGTGCACCAAATGGTTGGTCACCTGCGCGCGGTGCGCGTCCGGTAGCTTCTCCTCGGCTAGGAAGTACTGCGCGACACTGCGCAGCGCGTCCTCCGGCCATGGGAAGAACCAGTCGATGACTGTAGCCGAGACCAAGCCGGGGAAGTTGCGGCATCGTGTGCGCAACGTGTTACCCGATGGGGACATGGCCAGCACAATGTGCAGGTTCTGCCGGCATAGATTCACATAGAACTTCCAGCAGTTCTCGCTCGTCTCGACGAGGCCGGCGGCCTTGACTCGGTCACGTACGGTCGAGGAAAGCGCATCCTTCTCGTCCTGCTCGAACAATGCCGGCACCACGCCGGTCGTCAGCATGTTGTTAATAAACTCGAGGAATCCTTCCTCAACAGCGTGCGCATCTGTAAAGAGGAACACGACGGGCTGCTTGCCGAGTTGGCGATACAAATCCTTCAGGTTCTCGCGGAACTCCGCCTCGCCGTATCCGCGCGTGAGGAAGATCTCAAACAGCGAGTAGCCTGCTGTGAACGCGGCGAGCCGCGACAGACTCTGCTTGCCGCTGCCGCCAACACCAATGAGCAAAGCGTGGCCGAGAGGGTTGCGCAGGATCCGCAGGATGCGCGACAGGTGCTCGAGCGCCATTTCGAAGAGCACAAGCACCATCGGTTTGTTGTCAAGGTTGTACGTTTCGAGCGCTTCGTCAAAGATCCCCCGGATGCGCTTGTACGACTCCATGTCCTGGTACAGCCTCGGGTCCTCGGTCGACTGACCCGTAAGCCGCCCAATGCAGTCGGCATAATCACCGAAGATGATGGGGTTAGCGCTTGCATATTCGACTTCTTGTGGGAAATGCGTCTTGAGAATGGTCCCAATCGCACCATCAACCAGCGTGTTGTCGGCCGCGCTAGTTAGTCGATCGCAGAAGATGCGCTTGATCTCATTGCGCCACAGCCGCACGATGCCGCTGCCCTTATCGAATTTGTCAGGAGTCGCGAGACAGATACCCTCGCATACGCGTCCGAGGTCGCGCAGGTTGAAAATATAGTGGAACTTGGAAGGCGTCGGCGGTAGCTTCTCCAGCACAAACTCAAACAGTTGGAGCAGCGCCTCCGTCATACGCGCGCTCTTCTCCTTAATGTCCTCGCAAAAGTTGCGGAGGTACGTCGACACGATCGACCCGTAGATCTGCTTCAGCACCTCGCGCGTCGGTGGAGTCAAGTTGTACACATTGAACAGCGCCGTGAAACGAGGATCGACCTGGTTGCGACCACCACCCGGAGGACCCATGGCACCAATGAACTCGAGATCCTTGAGAATACGCAGATCAAGCTCCTTGCCACGGTCGTAGATGCTGCCACGGCTCATGACGAAGTGCAGCAGCGCGATCGGTTGTTGTGTGCCGTACAAATCGACCTTGGGCATGTTCAGGTCGTCAATGAACACGATGAGCTTCTTGCCCGCCGGCGGACCATAGATCTTGCCAGATCGCTTGTCCACGTTGGCCTGGATGTTGGTCTGCACGTCCAGACTGCTCGTTCGACTCGAGAAGTTGATATTGAGCGCCGAGAAGGCCTGCGGATCGAGGTCCTTGAGGTAGCTCTGAATTGTGACGGTCTTGGCCGTGCCGCTCTCACCCACAAACAGGATGGGGCGCTCAGTCTGCATGCAACGCGCGAGCAGGAAGCTGTAGAGCACCGAGTCGGTCGTGGGTACGAACACATGTGAGAAGTTGAACGGCGCCGGCTCAACGTACGGCGTGACGCGTGACTCCCACGCCTGCCATTTGTGCGTCTCCAGGTTGTAAAAGTTCTGATACAGGCTCGTCGTAGGCAGCGAGCACTCGGCAATCTTCTTGACAAACTCGTCGAACCGTGCGCGGCTACTCCCGAGCAATGCCGCTCCCAGCGACCACACCATGCTGAAAATGAAGATACCTTCCACGCCAGAGCGATCGCCAGCAACATCTAGGTCGGGCGGTAAGTACGCGTCCAGTGCATTGCAAAGTTGCTTGCACATTTCCATATTGCTCACAGAGATGACTTGCTGGCACTTGGCGACGATTTCGTCTTTGCTCAAGACACCTTCGAGAATGAAGTCGACACACCGCGGGACGTACTTGTCAAAGAGCTCCAGCAGCACGCTGCGCTCCGCTGGTGGTGCCACAGCGACCACTCCATCAGTAGCACTAGCCGTCAATGATGATCCTGCGGCTGGCATCGGGTACTTCTTCTTCAGCCACCGCTCGTAGTACGGCCGATATCCAAGGTTCTTCGGATCGACCCAGACCATACCACAACGACTGATGGTGGCTGGAGACGCATACTGTAGATCGAACGTCTCGCAGATCATGCAGCAGTGGGTCTGGAGACGGATGCGCTCTCCGTTCGGCAGCGTGAGCAGCTTGTTATCGTCCATGACGCTGTTCATGTTCTCGACCCAGACAGCATCGACGTCGCCGTCGTAAATGAGCCAGCGCTTCTCGTTCTCGCGACCAGTGGGCAAAGGCTGGTTGAGCTCTCGGAACAGCTTGGAGAGCACGCCATCGGTCCAATCGCGAGTCACGGGGTCCATCGTACCATACAGCTCGGTGATCGGTTGTGCCTTCGGGTTCAGTACAAAAATCTTGACGACCTCGTCCAGCGCAGTTTTAGACGCGGCGGCCAGCGTGTTGAGCACGAGCGACTTGCCGCCACCCGTTGGTCCAACGATCATGGTCGTGTGCCGCACCAACATGGTCTCGTACATCTGAATGATTTTGTCGACCTGCTCATTGTAAACACGAGAGTCTGTCGTGTTGAACTCGCTCGCCACGAGCTCGCTCTCAATCGCGTCTTTGAGTGCGGCGTAGCCGACTCGCGGACAGTCGAGCCCAGGGAAGAGGTCGCTGATGAGTCCGCGGAAGAGCGGAACATCCTCGAACACAAACTTGGGCATATTGCTGTCGCGAAGTGCACGCATGAGCACGAGGTCCTCACTCATGTCGCTGTGCTCGCGCTTGAGGGCGCCAGCCATGACTAGAACACTCTTCAAAGCACGGAGACCAAAGTCATAGTGATACTGCTTTGACAGCTGCTCGCGCGAGAGCTTGTAGAGCACGGTCATTTTCTTGGCGAGCGTCACCGCGAGCTCGAAACCCTCCGAGAAGAGCATGATCTGGCAAATCTGCAACAAGTCCGGCACGATCATGGTCACAGGTCGGAAGAGCGCCTTGAGGTTGTCGGGAAGTTCCGTGCGTCCAGCGTATCCAGGGTTCATGGTGATGAAGAAACCGCAGGTGGCAAACCCGGCGGTGCGATGAATCGCAATCTCAGTGCCGAAGCCAATGTCGACCGTTGGTTTGTCGTAGTTGAGCGCGTTCTGGATGGCGCGCAGCTGCGCTGATACGACCGATAGCACCTCGATATTGATGCGGTTGAACTCGTCGAAGCATCCCCACGCACCGACTTGCACAAGACCGGAGAAGATGCTGCCCATGGCCTTGTAGTCCAGACCTTCACCGCAGTTAATGACGTAGCAAGGCAGCGCAAGCGACTTGGCAAGATCCTTCACCGTCTCCGTCTTGCCGGTACCTGCAGGACCCGCTGGAGAACCGCCAAGCTTGAACGTCAGCGCCTGAGTGAGAGTCATATAGCAGCGATCCGTGAGCGGCGTGATGACGAGCCGCCCATTGAGACCCATATACTCGTAGCCGTAACGGAAGTTGCCCGTACACTGGCTAATCACCACGTCGTCCACATCCTTCTTCCAGTAAAAGCGGAGCTGCGACTCCCACGCGAACTCCTTCTCGTGGAGGATGCTGTCACGCACGAACGAGTCGACAATGTCGCGCGCGTGCACGTCAATGATGAGCAGTGTGTTGACTTTCTTCCGTGACAATTTGCCGAGTGGCTCCCGCACACGACGCACGAGCTCGTTCAGTTGCGTTGTGAGCTTCCCTTCGAGCTCCTTCATGGCGTACTTGTTGCCGCTCTTGACGCGGCGGAAGACGTCTTCCACCTCCCACGTCCACCAAATCTGGCTACCTGCGAGACTGACCATGCCCAAGACGTCGTCTAACCACTGGATCCGATCACTATGAGCGTATTGGAACACGCCTTCTTTTGCAATCCGCTGGAGGGTGACACGCATTTCGGCCTCGACGCCAGTCATCCACGTCTCCACCGGACCTTCGACGGCGGAGAGCGTTCGGAAGGTGAAGCTCTCTCCTTCGGCACTCTCCATCGCACCGACGTTCTTGTTATTACGTATGAACGACAGCAGCTTGACGTTGTCAAAAAGCTTGAGCATGTGCACTTGGATGGATGTCGGGTCCGACGAACCGAGTACACTAAGTAGTTCGTCGTCAGAGATGAAGAAGAAACGCGGGAACGAGTTGCGCTTCGTGTCAAGGTAGTCGCTGAGTGACTTTTGGCATCGATCGAGCCGCTCAGATAGCGATTGGAGCGTCTCGACGCGGTTTTCGGCCGTGCATGCTTCGACGGCGTTGGCGTTCTTGTAGGTTGCGCCCATGATCGTTTTCCACGTCTTATCGACGGCGTCGAACTTCTTGGCTTCCTCAGGGAGCTGCTGCCGAATGTCTTCAGCGCCCACGAAGATGCTTTCGAGATACATCCACTTTCGCTGCACGACGAACCAAATGTCGAGACACTCGTTCACGACACCGAGCTTCTTCTCCCACTTGCGCACGCGCTCGGCAAAGCTGGCGATGAAACGCGAGCCTGACATGGTCTGCAGATTCAGCATGTGGTCTTCCAGCGTTAACTTGAGCTCGTCAGCCGCGCGGAGCACCCAGCCGCGGTCGGTGCCGTTCTTCTTGTACTTGACGAGCTCAAGCACGGCCTTGGCCCACACGTCCTCAATTTTCATGATCTCCTGCTCAATCTTCTGTTCCTGCATCGCAGCATTCACGATCTCGCCGATCTCGGACGAGAAACGATGCAGTTCCATTGCGAAGAGGTTGCCGAGGGTGAACGTCTTCAGATTCATCTCAAACCGCACCTTCGTGACGACCATGAGCTCCTCCCAGTGGCGCGGCTTCATGGCGTCGTTCTTGAGGCTCTGAATGAGCGGGATGCTGTCCTTGAAGGCCATGATCTGCTTCTCCACTTCGATGAACGTCGACATGGTCTTGAGCTCTTTCGGAAACTTGCGGCAGCGCTTCTCCAGTTCATCGATGCCTTTGTTCATTCCTGGGACGTCGAGCTCAGCCCACAAGACGCTTGCGAGGTTCCCGATGAACTCTTTCTCCTCCGTGTAGAGTGAGTAGATCTGGTCTTGTTTCTCGAGTGCCTCGTTGATCTCTTGCAGTTCTGGGTACGACGTGATTGGCAGCGCAAAGAGGTTCTCGGCGTTTGCCAGCTCCTGACGTTTGGTCTTGAATGCAGCCAGCCGCTTTTTGAAAGCCGAGACGAGCTCAAGTCCAGCATCGAGATCTGTCGCGCACGAGCCTGGTCCCTTCTCCAGAAACTCCTTCTTCATATCCTTGCACTCTTGCGCAAAATTGGCGGCGTCTTGCTGCGTCACTCCACGGAACTGGTCCTTGACACGCACGAGACGTAGATCTTTTGTCTTGGACGCCACGAACAGATCCTTCCAGCGCTTCTCGAGCGAGAAGGCTTTGTCGAACTCAGCCGCATCCACTGCGATCGAATATGTTTGCAGAGTTCGATATCGCTCAATGATGTCGGCATACTCGAGCTCTATCTCCATGCTCATATCGCTGATTCGCGCGACCGTGTTCAGCACCTTCTTGAGCGACTCGAGGTCTTGCGGAGTGACATCCAGCTCGGCTTCCAGCTGGTCCATTACCGCGCTGATAGTCACAAGCTTCTTGTTGGAAACCTCGAGTAGAACGCGGCCATAGTCGTCCTTCCACATCTCTGCCTGCTTGGCGATTGCAACGGCCACAGGCAAGCAGTTGATCTGCAGAAAGTCGGTGTCTTTTTCCGGCGGTTGGCTGCGCACAGACTCAGCAAGGCGCGTATACTGCGCCATCCTCGTGTCAAAGTAGACGCAGGGAGGCTTCTTGTCAGCCAGCTTCTCGAGAGCGCTCCGACGCTTGGCGTTCCAAAGATTGTAGACAGTATCATAGCGGCGCCAACTGTCCAAGTAGCGGTTAACGATGTTGAACACCTTGTGGATCTCCTGGTTCAGCGACAGCGTCATCTTGATCACGTACGGGTTCTGCGAAATGTCCGAGTAGAACGTGAACGTGATGGGCTCTTCATCCTCATTGATCACGAGCGGCTCGGTCTCGCGGCACGTACCGTGCATCCACCGAATGAACGCCTTGGCACTCTCGACGATGTGCTTGACGGACTTGCTGAGATACTTGTACATGTCGGACAGTGACGGAGTGACGATGATGTCCTTCCCGTTCATCGTCGTCTTGACCTTGCAGAGCGGCGGTCGCTTCAGCTTGCTACCCTCCTCCGAGCGGCTACGATTGCCTCCCGTCAGACCGTTATTGGACGACATGCCCATGTTGGTTAAAGCACTGCTGATATCCTTCGTGTGGACGTTCAACAGCGCCTGGAACGTGGTCATTGACGCAATGATCATCTTGGTGATGGCATTGAAGATGCGGCGCTCCCAGTACATGTAGTACGTCGACATTTTGGGGCTCGTGCCGGTGTTGACACCGGCCACGATCTCTTCGACCTTAATCAGCAGTGGGCCGATCGATCTGTAGCTCTGTACAAGCTCTTCAAGGCGCTGCATCCGGTTTCGCTCGACGAGTTCGTAGAACTCGCTCACTTCCGTGACGACGCCTTCCTCGAAGTCTTCGATCTTGATCAGAAGCGCGTTCTCGATCCCAGACACAATCTCTTCGACCATCTTGCTGCTTTTGTGAATCTGGCTGACGATGTTGGCGAACTGGTTCAGCGCCTTATTGCAGTTCTCGATAAAACTGATGATACGCTGGGAATTCCAGTTCAGCGGCGAGAAACCGATGCGCAGGACGTCATCGAGGTCTTTGAGTTGTACTTTGAGTAGGTGAGTCTCAACTGGCGTTAACTCGGTGAGCAGGCGATCGTAGTGACGCAGCATCTGTGTGAGCTCCTGCACGTAGTGGTGGTACTTGTCTTCCTGCAGCGTGACGTTGAGCGCCTCCTCAGGGATCTCGAACCCGAGGCGATCGAGGTACTTGGACTCCTTGATGATCATCTTCAGTTCCGGCGCAAAGTTGGCGTAGAACGGCGGTGGTGGGAGCTTGAAGAGCATCACACCCGTGTCGGATTTCCCCGCCTCGATCAGCTTCGGCCCCAAGATGGACTGTTTCAGGCACTCATCCGTCAGCGCCGCCACCTTCTCTTTCCAGTCTTTGTGAAGCTGCTTGATATACGCGTCGACTGCTCGCGCGAACACCAAGTACTTCTCCTTGACCTCTTCACCAAGCGGGCTCTTGAGCAGATCATTCATGGCTCGGAAGCGCAAGATGGGCTTCTTCGCGCGCAGGTACAGAGCGCGCGCCCAGCTGATGGCGCCAGCAACAGGTGGGTGATTCTTGAAGACGGGCGGGTTCATCTTGAATCGTTGGAACTGCTCGTCTAGACGCTCAAGCTCTTTGGTGTACTGCATCAGGATGTCCTTGTACTTCTCCATCATCTGTTTGTTGATCGATTCGCGCGACTGGATGTTCTGGAAATTTTGGAGCAAGTCGAACGCGCCCTCGGCAGACCGTAGCTTCTGGAACGACGTGTCGATGAATTTCCGCGTCATGAGCTCAATCTCGCTCACTTTGTCGCGGAACTGCACCATCACCGACTCCCAACTCGTCTTGTATCCGCGATCGAAGATCTTGAATGGGACACTCTCGAAGGGGGCGATAAGACTGTCGACGCGCGCCTTGACCTCGTCAATGCCCGCTGAGTCACCCGTGACGGACTTCAGCTCTGGGCCAAGGAACTTGTTGAACTGGTCCAATACGGTGGCGACCTCTTGCAAGTTCTCGCATATTTTGGCCATGTAGTTGGTCTGCTCGAACAGGCGCTTGCGGTCAAACTCCCATCGATGGTCTGTACCGCTGGCTTCGATCCTCTCGCGCACTTTCATGTACGTCGAATGCCACAGCTCAAGCACCATTTTCGCTTCTCCAATTGCTAGCAGCGCGCTCTCGGGCGTCTTGCGCAGGATGGTCTGGATGTTGATCTCCACTGCAACTTTGTCCACGATCTCGGAGGCGATTCGCTCCATGAGCGGCACCATCCGTTCGTCCGTGTTGTAGTGCCTGGAGATGATCCATACCATGCGAATCGCGTTCATCATAGACGGTAACGTGTCTGCAATTGTTGAGAATGACCCGCTTGCAATGTTCTTGAAGTGGCGCTCCAACGTCGTCAGAAACTTGACGTTGTCCTTTGCTTCAATATACAGCTTGCTCAGCTCCGAGAAGTGGTATTTGAACGTCAGCAGCATGCTTGCCTCCACGAGCTCGAGCAGTTTGAGCATCTTCTGCACCGTCGGCATGTTGATTTGCTCGTAAATGGTGCTGAGCGTTGCGTTGCGCTCGCGCCAGAACTCGATTTCGGCTAGCGGCCCCTTCCGCTTGGGTGTTTTGCGCGTTTCCTGTTCAACGACGTTTGCCACGCTCTTGGACCACTCCTCGAGTGCCTGCTCCAGCGTGTTGATGAGTTCGTAGTCGTCCAGATGCGACTCCGGCTTGGTGATGACCACGTCTGGAATGTTTAAGTGGATGTCACCCTGGATCTGGTGAATCGCGTTGATGACTTGCGTCGAAAATTTGACGAGGTTGCTTTTGAACTCGCTGCGGATCGCGTCAATCACTTTCAGCGCTTGATGGGCGCCGGGAGCTGCGCTGCCATTGACGCCGTTGGCAAGAAGCACCTTCGAGGATGAGTTTAGCGCTGCAGTCGACTGGCTGTTGCTGCTTTCTCCGTCAATCGCACCGTAGCCGTTCAAATCTCCGCGAGAGAGCTGCGGATCGAGCAGCGGCATGAAGACGTGGCAAATAATACCTTCGAGGTTGGCGAGCAAGTCGCCCGTGGAGCACCCGATCTCGACGTTCGAGTGCTGAATCTTCTCGAACGAGTCCTGGATGAAGCTTTTGACTGTCACAGGACCGGGGGCTACCTTGATCAGGAAAACAGTGGTGGCATCGATGAAGGCGCCGGGCAGCACGTTAAGGAACACGTTACAGATCTGTCGTGTGGCTGGGCGCATCATCTTTCGCGTCCTAATGACCGTCTTGGTGCGTTGGAGTAACGGCGCCGAGGCATCGAGGAACAGCTGGTCGTCTGTCAGTTCGACCGGCGTAGCATCTGCACCTTCAAGTGGCTGCTCGGTCGGAGAGGATTCTGGAGAGAGTGGAAAGTAGTCACATTGGTAGTTAGTATCTCCATGTCCACGAACAACCAAGACAGAAACACGCTGACACCATATAATTGGATAAGCTTACCTCCAGACTTCGGCGACTCTTCATCAGGAACCTCCACCTCTTCTTCCACCTCCTCTGCGTAGCCCAAGCACGCGATGTTAGACCAGATACGGGAAGCTGACGCCTCGCCCCATCGTTCTTATAAGCTCACCTTCGATCTCGTAGTGCTCCTCCGCCCGACAGAAGAAAAGGACGCTACCGGCTTCGGTCACCGGCGTGAAGAACGTCTTGGCAATATCCGCGGGCGCGACGTCCGAGTTGAGAGTCTGTAGGAGCCCACAACAACGTTAATGCTCGATACACTCGGATCCACGACACCAAAGGAACCGGCGGTAGACACCTCGAGCTGGTTGTCCGCGGTCCGGAACGACGTCTGCCGCGGCTTGGCCGCCAGCATGGCGTCGAACACCGCGGGCTCCACGTCCAGCGCGCGCGACACGAGCCGCTGCAGCCACGCCACCGCCGCGTCGTCCATCGCTTCAGTGCGGGCAGTACAGACACGGAGCGATGTGGCGCGTCAGGGGAGCGTAAGCAAGTGTACCAGACCTGTCGATACGTTGATCGCCGCTTCTTGGGTTCTTTGCTTGTTCGCTAGTGGCCAAGCGAGAAAGTGCGGCGCTTCAACGCGTTCGGTGCGTCGCTTCCCCCCTGTGCGACGCTTCAAGGCGCGATGTGTACCGTTGAAACGGTACATTGGAAGAGTGGTACCGTGTACCGTGATTATGGCTGACAGGAGGCAGAAACGTTCAGAATTCAGAACACGTTCTGGCGCCAGAGGCAAGTCCGTACCGTAGGGAACTAAATTTAGCCAAGCTACGCGACTTTTACTGTGGAGTGCAGCAGTGTAGATACCAGCATGCATTCCGTTAACTGAAAAACATTCTGAAATAAACGTAAAATGCTACTCGCACTTGCTCAAAATGAGCAAGCGTTCTGGCGACATTCGCCCAATTATTGCAAATAATTGCAAACGAATGGAAATACTTTATTTCAGCAAGGTGAAACCTCTAGCAATAGATACATGTATCTCTACTATACAAAATTCATGATGCATGTACACTTCAGTACGACCAAACGAATAGCACATCGAAGATATATCAACTGACAAAGGTGATGCCCGTTCGAAAAAGCACTTTGCCAGCAATTCTGCTTTTTGAGCAGCCAGTCAACACAGCGCGCTAACCTACTGGCAGGCTACACGCTTGACTCGGCTTCTACGCGACGCGATCGGCCGCGCGCGCTCCATCCGCGTCCACCTCTGCCTTCTCCGTCTCCTGCTCCACCCTCCACGCGAGCACTCCGCTCGACCGCCGGCCATCAACGCTCGGACGTTTGGAACTACACGTCACAGACCGAAAATGTTGGCGATGAGCGCGTCGTCGCGCGCCCAGGACCGGCAGCGCAGCTTCAAGAAGGGCATCGACAGCGATGTCATCCGCCGCCGGCGCGAGGACACAACCATCCAGATCCGCAAGACGCTGCGGGAGGACCGGCTGAATCAGCGGCGGCGCATGAGCCTTGTGGTCCGTCTCATTTCTCTGGCACCCCGCGGCGCTTGCCATGGGTTGGGTGGCGGAGTCTCATGCGCTAACATTTAACATTCGTGACGCGCTGTATTGTGACAGGTAGAGGAGTCGGCGGTGAACGACGCCAGCAGGGCCACCGCCGAGCAGCAGTCGGTAGGGACCCGGTCGCTCAACGGCGTAAGCGTAAGCACCCTTCGTGTTGTCGGGATTGGCCGGACGAGACGGATAGCGTCGCGTCGGTGGCTACTGCTCGCGCTAGGAGACGATGAAGCAGCGACTAACGCGTTGTGGATGCTGCTTGTGACGTCAGATCTCCGATCTGCCCAAGATCGCTGCCATGATCCAGTCGCTCGACCTACTGGAGCAGACCACCGCTGTGTCCAAGCTGCGCCGGTTGCTCTCTCTCGGTAAGGCATGTTCCACGTGATGCGACGAAGCCAAATGCTCGATATGGCCCAGATACACTGACGGGTATGGTCCGCCGTATCGCGCGCAGAGGACAACCCGCCGATCCAGGAGGTGATCAACCTCGGCGTCGTTCCGCTGCTCGTGGAGTTCCTGAAGCGGCACGACAAGCCCGAGCTTCAGTTCGAGGCGGCCTGGGCGCTTACCAATATCGCGTCGGGCACGACGGACCACACGCTCGCTGTGGTCACAAGTGGCGCCGTGCCGCTGTTGTGCAGTCTGCTGCTCTCTACCAACGACGACGTGTGTGAGCAAGCCGTGTGGGCGCTCGGGAACATCGCGGGTGACTCGCCGCAGTACCGTGACGTCGTCCTAAACGCCGGTGCCATGATGCCGTTGCTGACAGTGCTGCGACGCAGCTGCAACAAGCTGAGCGTGCTGCGCAACGCCACGTGGACGCTGTCCAACTTTTGCCGCGGCAAGCCCAAGCCCGAGTCGTACCTGGTGCTGCCAGCGCTGACGCTGCTGCCTCATCTCATCCACTCGCCGGACGAAGAAGTCATCACCGATGCGTGTTGGACGCTGTCGTACTTGTCGGACGGACCGGTCGAGTGTGTACAGGCTGTCTTGGACGCTGGTGTGTGCCGGCGTATCGTCGAGCTCGTTGGCCACATGCAAGCGTCCGTCCAGACGCCGGCGCTGCGCACTGTGGGCAACATCGTTACGGGTAACGAGCAACAGACACAGGCGGCGCTCGACGCCGGGGTGCTGACGCAGCTCGTGCCGCTGCTCAAGCACCAGAAAAAGCTGATACGCAAAGAGGCGTGCTGGACGATCTCCAACATCACAGCGGGCACGCGCAGCCAGATCCAGGACGTGATCGACGCCAACGTAATCCCGCCGCTGCTGCAGCAGCTCTCATCGGAAGAGTTCGACGTGAAGAAAGAGGCGGCCTGGGCTATCTCGAACGCCACCTCGGGCGGCAGCACCGAGCAGATCAGATATTTAGTACACGAAGGTAAGGCGTGTTGTTGCCTAGCCTTCAACTGTCAGGGTCGTTTCACCGACTGACATTGTTGCGCTTGGCGCATGGAATAGGATGCATCCCGCCGCTGGTGAAGCTGCTGGATTCGCAGGACGCGCGCGTGATCAACGTGGCGCTGGACGCTCTCGAGAACATTCTCAAAGCGGGTGATGCGGCCATGTCGCTTGACTCGACCGAGAACGAGATGGCCCGCCTGATTGAGGAGGCTGAGGGCATCGAGCTGATCCAAAACCTCCAGTTCCACCAGGAAGAAGGTGAGCGAGTGCCTATTGCCTGACACTTTTGATGCGAGTTGATTCACTCACGCCACCCTCATCTACTTGGTGAGCAGAGATCTACGAGAAGTCGCTCCGGCTGATCCGCGACTACTTCGACGGCGAGGACGAGGACGACCTGGACGTGACGGCGCCCGAGATGGCCTACGGCTCGCACCAGTTCTCCTTCGGCGTCGGCACCATTCCCGACACGGCCGGCGGCCACTTCTCCTTCTAGAGTCGCGCCGTCCTCAGCTTGCATGGATTTTATATCAGAGAAGAGAAGGGAAGGGAGGGGCAGTGGTGGCGTCGAGAACGCGCGGCGACAAGTGTAGTAGGTAGGCTAAGCGACCCCAAAGGAATGCGAACGCTGGACGGATGCCGGCCAAACATCGTCTTCCTGCGTTCGCCACTCGATATGATGCGTTGGAGAGCAGGACGACACCTTCGGATGGAGAGCGTGCGACGGCTGCAGAGACCCATCCACACACGAAGTTCTATACAAAATGGCTTGGTTTCATCCTCTCGTCTTAGTCAACAGGCGCTTACTTGAACCGCACGGGCCGCTTGTTTAGGAAGAAAATCGCGCTGCCTGCTTCCATCACCTTCGTTCGCATCGCTCTGGGTCGAGGTCACTCGCTTCCGTACTCCGGGACCACCAATATGTGCCACTGGTGGAGCCAGCAGCATGCCCTGAGGGTCACAATAAAGCACACACGACGTGTGGATCCGTGAGGAAAACATTCGGTATAGGAGTATGGAGATTGACCCGCCGCATACCAGAACATCCACAGGCACACGCCCGTCATGAACGAGAGCAGCGTAAATATACTGCCGGGCACACACAGACACACGCGTTAGGTTCTCGAGTCCAGACAAGCGACTCGCCCGGGATAACCAAAAAGGGAAACGTACGAGGCATTCTCGCGGCTGAGCTTGCCCGTGATGCCCATGCCGACGCCGGCGCAGCACGTGAGCAGCGTCAGAACCAGGTACGTGATAGACCCGTTCATCAGCGGCGCCGGGACCTCCATGCTGCTCGAGTCGCGCGTCTGCAGGGACGAAGGAAGGGGTCGAGATCCGCCGCGGCCGCCTTTCTCGCCGCTTGGTGTTGGTTGGCTTTTTGCCCTGCCGCTTGAAGGAAATTCCTTATTTTTGCGCCTCTGTTACCGCGAGCGCGCTGCTGGTGTGAGGTTTTATGAGGGACGCGTTGGATCGAGGTTTTTATGGTCGTTCAGAAATAGGACCTAGGATTTACGCGTAAATCGAGGCTCGTGAAACGGATTGTCCTCAGACAAAAAGATCCAAAAATAGAAACTCAATCCGTACTTATCTGAGACAAAATGGTACGATCGATCTGATTCTAAGCGACAAAAAGAACCGTCGTCGACGTATATTTTTGACAGTTCAAGGAAATAATTTCAAATGGGTTTGCCCGAAAGATTCGTAAACCACAGCATTATCGGAGATGTACGGTACGCTACCCCAAGCAAGTACAGTACTTCCCACGTTGGGCGCGTCAACCAGTGACCCGCGTTGGGTCGGATGCGCGGCTGTCGGTCTCTTCACGCGTTAGTGGGTTCCGCTTCGGTTGCTGATGGTAATCACGGCCTCCTCATCTTCATCTTCAGTTTGCATCCGACCTCTTCCAGAACCTCGAGACAGCCATGGATTGTTCTCGAACCAGCGGTCCGAGATGCCTGCATGCTCGTACTGCACTCCCCAGTGTACTCTGACGTACGTGCCGAATGGACCACTTCCTCCACTGCGGTTTCCTTATCGAGTGGCGTAGGCCCGAAGCGGATGACATCACGATCGGCTGTTCCTTGCTCGCCAGCAAGCGAATCTCTGCCTGCGTAGTGCACACCTCCTACCGAATTTGATACAATACAGAAAACAGACCCGGTTGAAGTTTTAGGCGAGCGATAGCGCGCAGAGAACCAGCGCCGCACCGGCATTCATCTTCTCAAGTGCTGCACACACCAAACCAGGCACGGCCACTCGCCATGAATCAACGAGCAACTCAGTCAGCAGCACGCAGTATCCGTGGCGTTTATACACTATGCATATGCTCAAGTGTTCATCCATGGAGCGCAGCCATGCCAGCTCTCACGATTTTGCGTGTTTGAAAGGCAGCAGTAATTCAGCCGCTCATACTCAAGTCAAGTGTAAAGCGCGTAACACCCTCTCTGTTTCTAACTCCTCCAACCATCCACCATAAAAGAGACATCATGTTAATTAACACCCTCCCTTACACCGGTTGATAACCTGACCCACTATAAAACCTCTGAAAACGCATACCCGATCTTGTCTGCAATCGTTGCGCCCGCGTTCTCGAAAAAGCGTCTTGCGAATTGCATCGAACCCCTCTAATGTGAGAACTTTGTATGAGAACTCTGTATGAGGCCAACGCGCGGGCAAGGGGAAGGAAGCGGCGCACCCTGGAGATAGAACGCGACCGAGGGAGAACACGGGAGGATGCGCCTACCCAAGTGGCTGCTGGCCGCTGGCTGGCTGATCCGACCGAGGTTGCGCCACGTCGTCTAGCCCGAAGGACGTCCCTAGGACGTCGGCCGAGGGTGCGAGGCAACAAGCGCTTGGCTCGCTGAGGAGCTCACTTTCAAATCTACCAGCGCGCACTCAAGCCGATCCCAAGCTTCGCAGCCTCTTCTTCACACTCTCATTGACCCAGGATGGCGTCCTCTGCGTTCCTCCGCGAGCCGTTCACGGTCAACAGCCCGAACGTCAAGTACACGGACGAGGAGATCGTGGCGCAGTACGACTACCATGTGACCAAGGTGGAGGGCAACGTGGCGACGCCGACGGTGGAGAAGTTCACGTTCAAGACCAAGCGCGCGGTGCCCAAGCTCGGCGTCATGATCGTCGGCATCGGCGGCAATAACGGCTCGACGCTTGTGGGCAGCGTGCTGGCCAACAAGCACAACATTTCATGGACGACCAAGGAGGGCGTGCAGAAGCCCAACTACTTCGGCTCGGTCACGCAGGCGTCGACCATCCGCCTGGGCACGAACGCCAACGGCGAGGGCGTGTACATCCCCTTCTCGAACGTGCTGCCCCTGGTGCACCCGAACGACCTGGTGATTGGCGGCTGGGACATCTCGTCGCTCAACCTGGCCGAGGCCATGAAGCGCGCCAAGGTGCTGGACTTTGACCTGCAGCGCCAGCTCGTGCCGTTCATGGAGAACATCAAGCCGCTGCCGTCCATCTACTACCCGGACTTCATCGCCGCCAACCAGGCTGATCGCGCCGACAACCTGCTCAAGGGCACCAAGCAGGAGAACCTGGACCAGGTGCGCCAGCAGATCCGCGACTTCAAGCAGAGCAACGGGCTCGACAAGGTCATCGTACTCTGGTCGGCCAACACGGAGCGCTTCTCGGACATCGTGGAGGGCGTCAACGACACGTCGGCCAACCTGCTCGAGTCGATCCGCACTGGTGAGGACGAGGTGTCGCCCTCGACCATCTTCGCCGTCGCGTCCATCCTCGAGGGCTGCTCGTACATCAACGGTAGCCCGCAGAACACGTTCGTGCCGGGCGTGATGGACCTGGCGGAGGAGAAGGGCGTGTTCATCGGCGGCGACGACTTCAAGTCGGGCCAGACCAAGATGAAGTCGGTGCTCGTCGACTTCCTCGTGTCGGCCGGTATCAAGCCGACATCGATCGTGAGCTACAACCACCTGGGCAACAACGACGGCAAGAACCTGTCGGCGCCGCAGCAGTTCCGCTCCAAGGAGATCTCCAAGTCGAACGTCGTGGACGATATGGTGGCGTCCAACAAGCTGCTGTACAAGGAGAACGAGCACCCGGACCACGTCGTGGTGATCAAGTACGTGCCATTCGTGGGCGACAGCAAGCGCGCGCTGGACGAGTACACGTCCAAGATCTTCATGAACGGCAACAACACGATCTCGATGCACAACACGTGCGAGGATTCGCTGCTGGCCACGCCGCTGATCCTGGACCTGGTGATCGTGTGTGAGATCGCCGAGCGCATCCAGATCAAGAAGGAGGGCGCCGCCGGGTTCGAGCGCATGCACTCGGTGCTGTCCATCCTGAGCTACATGCTCAAGGCGCCGCTGGTGCCGCGCGGCACGCCCGTCGTGAACGCGCTCTTCGCGCAGCGCGAGTGCATGCTCAACATCTTCCGCGCCTGCGTGGGTCTGCCCGCCGAGAACCACATGCTGCTCGAGAACAAGCTCGCCTCGGAGATCAGCGCGCGCCAGTAGACTACGCGTTGCTCGATGAAGAGCAGGGCGAGTGAGCGAGAGGCAACTGGCACTTGATGTTTTGGCGACCACGCCCACGCGGAGGCGGTCGAGTCTCGGCCAGTTGCGAGGATCAGTATTCAGTAACAAACACCACATCCATATAATGCAATCGTTTTCTTCTTGGTACTCTAGTGATCGTTCCGAGTGCATTATATGCCTAAAGGTCATGAAGTTCTCAACTTGTGACTCTATCATTAATACCTTGGTGGTCATGGCAATGGACATGCCTGCTGAAGGTGTTCACCTTGTTTTGAAACAACCAGCCTACTGACGGTTAATTCAATAGTTAATCCACATATCAGTACATTTTTCAAAAAGGGTCTGAACGATCATAATACTAGACCCTAAGGTCATGAAGACGCGATAAGAGTGTTGCCGCGGCGATCCTAGGGCGAAATGACCCACGCCGACGTGCATCCGTGGCGATACCTGTAGCGAGGACGCCGAGCTTTCGTTCGCGTGCCTCTTCGCGCTCCCTACTGTATCCATTCCCGAGATAACTCGGTGTGCGTCAGCCTGGTCTCATAAGCCGTCGGTTTACTTGGTGCAGGAACTGGTCGAGTTAATCAATATCAGTACGCACCATCCACGATGAGTTATTGAAGTTGGGGCACTTGGAGCAACGATCGCGATGGCTCATGCGGGCGAATGCAGCGCAACCGGAAAAAGCCGACGACTAGTCGAATAAATGACGAGCGCGCGCCGCTGTCAACGAAGAGCGAGATGCATCTATCTCCAAGCGGCGGGGGGGGGGAGGGGGGGGGGGGTATCGCGGCGGAACAGAGCCGTTCCGGCGTTCACAGGCTAGGAATCAGCGCCATTTCGACGCTTCCAGTGGAGAGACTGAGCCAGTAGCAGCGTATGGGGCGGTGCTTCACTGCGCAATTGCCCCTCAGACTCGGATTGGTTTGTACTATACAGGATCGTAGTGTGACCAACATACTCCTACACCACGTATCGAAGGCATATCGTTCATGCCGAGGCGGTGCAAGTGCACTCGTGTGGTTTGAGCGGGACTATAATGTTGGCCAAACCGGTTGAAGAGGGATTGTCTTGTGGGTTTCTTGCTACATAGCGTTTGTTACTGTCTGTTGTAATGAATACAGCGAAATCGAAGAGGTTATAAGAGCTCAGTCTACACTTGCACCACATCTGCCCCAGCCAAGGCGGGCGGACGCTCTCATCAATTTTGCAGTCCCGGTACTTATCAATAGAATGGCCCTGGAGCCGAGAGTGTTGCGGTTCTCTCTCGTGTCTCCTTCAGCCTAGATCTGGAAAATGCACACGCTTACTGAACCAACCAAGGAAGTATCTCGTGTGAATTTACGGTTTCAACGGATCACCGAGTGCCCCTGATCTCGTCAACCATTCGTTGCCGAACGACATAACTACACTGCCTACAACGACTCGCCAGCGCTTGATATTTCCACCGGCCAGCACGAACCACAGCCTTGATTCACAGGCGGTGCAAGCCCTCGCTATCACGCGGCTCGCCGTCAGAGATCGCTTGTTCGGCCATCCAGTGTTTTGGGTGTGCGCCTGGATTTGCAATCGACCCGCTGGGTTGTCTAAAAGAAAAAGAGCCCCGACGTTGGATGAGTGTGCGCGCGTGCCAAGTTCGATTGATGCAGCGAGAAGAGCGAAAAGAGAGCAAACAGTGGCGAACCCTTTGGTTGATGCGGCGATTGTCGCATCGTCGAGCGTTTGTTGAGCGAACGTGAACCCTGTCCAAGTTGATATTACGGGTGGCTTACCACGCCCCGGCTAGGTGCACACGCCTATTTATGCGTCCAGAGCGAGAGGACAGGAAGAGTGAACAAGAGACGGGCATAGGGGAAGGTGAAACAAAAAGTGCAGTAGAGGTGTAGGGGAACGTGGGGATGAGAGTGCCGTTGACTCGGGGCTGGGCGACATCCTGCATGAACCTGTTGAATTTTATAGCGGACGTGATCATTTTGTAACTGAAACATTTCAAATTGGCACGTAGCAGTTATGAAAAGTACCCCTTGGTTTCTGGCACTGCGTATGGGCATTTCTTTTTGTCTGACGGGGTGCGCAGGGCGACACGTGGCTTGCTCGACTCCTTCAGTAACTGGTCAAAACCACTTTCACCCAATCAAAGCATCCTAAAATGACTTTTGTCCACTCAGAGCGCTCAAAGATGGTCGATCGTCCTGTCGCTTGGGCGAAAAGCGCGATCCGATCCGGATCAACCGAAAGCCAGCCAAAGGGCGGAAGGCGCAGCGGCATTTCCGCCGACGCCGCGCCCAAGCGAAGCCAAGCCTCTCGGTCTCTCTCGATCTATCTGTCTACACATCTACACCGTCACAATGGTAAGCGACGAGTCTGGTCTGTGTGTGGGTGAGCGTATAGCGCGGTGGCTGACGGGTCGTGTGCATTTGTTTGCGCAGGCTGCCCCGGCGAAGATGCGTCTGCGCTCCGAGAAGCACTCGGCCAACATCACCAAGCGCGGCCTCGTGTCGCAGCCTGAGAAGGTGAGCGCTCTCCCTGGTTTGTGTCTGTGTCGTAGAAGGCTGTATTGATGCGTGCTACTGCTTGTGCTGACGACATGCAGAAGGAGAGCGGCTACCAGGTCGGGCCGATCCTCATGGGCTTCCTGCTGTTCGTGCTGGTGGGCTCGTCGGTCATCCAGATCCTGCGCACGGCGCAGCTCGGCCTGTAAGGAGACGCGCGAGCGAGCTCGGTGCAGTATGAACCCGGAAACGCTGGTCGTTGGGGAGCTTTTTGTAATTCATAAGACCAAAACATCAGGCCCAATAGTGCATTCCAACGCCCGCCTTCTCGCACGTCGATCTTTCCTGTTCACATAATCACACTGCTCGCTGCACGCAGCGCTGGCTGAGTAATGTTCAATGGTGTACGGTATATTTACTCCGTTGGCGCGCGACGGGTGCTATTCGGTTGCGGATCGTGCCAGCAATGTCGATCGAAGACGTTCCTGGCGCGAGCAACCGCGCCCGTGTTGCTGCTTGCACGCCGCGGCCCACTCTCTCCGACACACGTCTACAGTTCGGTATGCAGGGACTCGGTCTCCTTGATCTTGGCGATGAAATCGGCCTTCTCGACGCAGCCGACGCACTCGACGCCGCGCTCGCCCAGGATCTTCTTGAGCTGCTTGACACGCATCTTGGAGTAATCCGTGTTCGAGTCCGTCTTGACGGCTGCATCATCAATGCGGGCAAGAAGGTTAGCTCCCGTTCCCTCCGCAACACTCCAAAGCGATACGTCCACGTACGATAGCGCATGGAGCAAAACTCCGGGTTCTTCTTCTCGAGCGACTTGCAGATCTTGAGCGATTCCTTGCCGTACGTCACCTGGCGGGCGACGTCCTTCTTCAGCGGCTCCAGTGAGTAGCACTGCACCGAGCACAACGATCATTCAGTGAGCCGAGTATCACAATACTCCGTCATCCGGCACGCCAATTGCGCGTACCAGCTTGTGGTCCTTGGCGCCGAGGTTCTTGAGGCTGCAGTGCTTGGTCAGCGCCTTCTCGGCGATCTCCACCTTGTTCCCCTTGGGAGTCGCCTCCACCAGCTTGGCGTACGACGCCTTGATGTCGTCAACCACCTTCACGCACACTGCCATCCACGCATATAGACACACAAATCACAGCCGTCAGTGCACAGATCCTCGAAGTGACACGAGTGTCTATCCGCGCTTGCTCGCACCTTCGCACTCGGCATCGCTGGCGTTCGCTCCAGGCACCACGGCCAGCGCCACGGCCACCAGGGCAAGCAGCAGCGCGCGCTTCATGCTCCACATGTTGCTGGCGGTCGGTCGGTGGGGTGTCGTAGAGTGCGGGACGAGCGGCGGTGGATGATGTCCGGGCGATATCCAGACAGACAATTCCAGAAGTGGCCGCCGATGCCGGTTTGTCGGATCGGCAACGTGTTTTAAGCGCGCTTAAACGAGGTCGGGTGTGTTTATGCTGGCAGAGCTTTAAGCGCGCTTAAATTTTTATTCGGCACAAGCGCATTCATTAGGCGTCCTGTATTGGTTCTTAAAGTTTTAAAGTGACGCTGTTTCCTTTTTCGCGTCACAATTTATAATTATACATCATTTGAAAGAGGTATTTTGAGCTGACAGATCGCCTGCCACGTGGAGTAAAACCGGTGGTGTTTGACGGAAAAGTGTAGCCATATCCAAGATCGGCAGCAATAGAGAGGCACATGTGCCAATGACCACAGGAGTAGAAGATATGGGAGCATCAGGCAATGGATTAGGCCAGGAAAGCACCGTTCAGTCCCGGTGGTATCACAGTTCTTAGCATGACATGGGTCCATACAAGCACTGTCCCCCACGGGTAGGTGCAAATTCGATTGTTGCTGGTGTCCTGAGAGGGAGAGGCACGAATCTATGGGCAAAGCGGACAGACCAAGAGAACGAGCTCACGAGTAGCGCGTCTGCAGGTCCGAGAAGAAGCCACTCGTCATTTGCTTGAGCTGGGAGGCACACAGGTAGATAGATAGATAGTGGGTTCTTAGCCACTTCACTAAAGTCAGCAATGATACACATCCAGCACTTCACGCTTACCTTGGTCGCCTTGTTGGCCATGTTGTCCTTGATCTGCTGGAGCTGGTACGCGGCGTCATCGGCCACTGCAGAGCAGGCAGAAAATAAATAACCAGACATAGTTCCAGTCGTCAGCAATGCAAATCTATCGCCCAGACACAGTGGCGAGAGCGTTCTGACGTACACTCAGCGGACGGGGAGCGCCCGCGGGTCTTGTTGCCGTAGAAGGCGTCGCTTGAGATCGACTGCGCGCCCTGGAAACGGTTCAGCTGCGAGCTGTCCGCCTGCACAGCCTCGCCACCGAAAAAGTTGTCCGACGAGATCGATTTGGAGTTCTTGTATTTGTCGAGTGTGGCAGAGCCGACGGCGGTTGGCTGGTACGACGTGGGCTGGGGCGCCGCCGCTCGTGGCCGCTCTGCCGCACGCTCACTGCGAATCGCGTCAAACGACGGTATCAGGTTAGAATAAACACCGTCTCCACCCGGGTCATATAATGGTACAGCGTACTTCTCAGCCTCCTGCAACGCGCGCGCCAGTGCTTCGTCGTCTTCAATCTGCTTCTGCTCCGACGCATCCGGTCCCGTTGGCGCGGGCGGGTTCTGCAAGACAAGACGCAGCGAAGATGAGACCGTTTCACTGTTCCAAGCCTCCAAGTAGATGCTATCAACGCACCTCGAAGGGGATGTCGTCAAAGTCAAAATCGTCGCCGCCGGTCGACAGCTTGGTGGCTCCCAGACGCGTCGCTTTCCTGGCTCCCGACGCCGAAGCCTTCTGTTGTGTTCCGCATCCGCAACCATCGGCGGCGCAACAGTCAGCGGTCGAATATTTAGTGTGTCAATGAGTGTGTCAATCTACAACAGACAGACTCGTACGTTGAGGCGCGTCTGCAGACGACCAGATGCGGGTACAGAGGTTGACGCCTCAGCTGCCTTGCCCAGCAGCACCACCGGGCGGTTAACCTGAAGCAGTCCCGACGAAGCAGCGGGTGGCGCTACGGCAGCAGCAGCAGGAGTGGCAGCAGGAGCAGCGAGTTTCACTGCTGCTGGGACAGCAGGGGAGGCGGTCCGCGGCAAGTGAGTCTGCGCGTTGGCGCCCTCGCTCGAGATCTCCACATGCTTTACGAGCGCCTCGAGGCCGTCAATGTCGTTCGCCGGCTTCTCCGCCTGCTCTTGCGCGGTTCAAAGTCAAAGGAGACGTCGTGGTGAGCACCACTGCCAACATGACGTACGAAACAACGATCGTGTACCTCCGCCAGCTCGGGCATGGTGATCTGGAGTGTCGACGCCTTGACCTTCTTGGCCAGCGCGATCTTGTACAGCTGCGCGCCCTTGGAGTTGTACTTGGCCTCAATCTGCCGCAAAACATATTATACACGCTACGTTAGACTCCACAACCAAAACGCGCTGGTGTTCGCAGTATCCCTCCGCTGATCGACGTACACTTGTGGTGTCGTGGACGCCGTACTGCTTGAAGAACTTGCGCGCCTCGTTGTTGCCGCCGAGGTGCATGAGCTTGAGCTGCTCCTCCGTCCACTCGTCCATGTCGATGGAGCGCACGAAGGACAGGTGCACGCCCAGGCGGCGGTGGTAGCCCGAGCAGTCGAGGCAGATGAACACGCCGTACGTGACGGTGGCCCACGTCGGGTGGCGCTTGTTGCAGTCGAAGCAGCTCTTGTTGGCCGTCACAGCGCGCAGCTTCTGGAACCACGCATCGCGCACCTCCGTCGGCACGTACACGGGCTTGGCACCGGGCGTCGACATGGTCACAGGGCGCGGGGAGGAAGCGACTTGGGTGATGATCCTTTAGGCGCGACGTTACGCTCACTATCCGAGTTTCTACTGCGAGAATCGCGAAATGAGCCAGAAGTGATTGTTGACGGTTGTGTTCGGGCGTTTTTGTCGCATGGTCGGAATCTCGATAACGTCGAAAATGATAATTTTCGACATCCTAAATTAGTCGAGAATGGGGATGGCTACACTCTCGTGCCCCGAAGCGGCGCGACACTTCACACCGGGAGCATTCGTCTCGCTGACCGTCACGACGGCTGCAGACTATGGCAGGGAGTGATCCTCATGGCAAGCGGAAGGTGATGGTCGCGGTCGGACCGCGGCCGGTACTCTCACTGCTGGACTTGGAGCGCTATGAGCCGGTGCTGGCCTCGTCCCCGAGGTCGTACATGGTCGCAGATGCTCATTCTCCGTCGGCAGCAGCACCGCAGGATTTTCACTACGTCGAGGACGACAGTCTGCTGTCAGTGACAGAACTAGAGTTGGCAGATACCGGACATAATCCAGTGCAGGTGTTGCCGAGAACGCCGCCGCCGCCGCCGTATCCTCCTCGCCGACAGAAGGCTGACAACGCGGTTGGCGCCTCTCCTAGAGCACGCGTGCGACCACTGCCGCCTGTGGGGATAGCTGCGCGTGAAGATGTTGACATTTATCGCTATAGCCAGGCGGCGGAGCAGCGCATGGCCATCCGCCCGCTATTTGAGCGCCGCCGAGAAGTGGAAGCAGCTGAATCGGTGGACAAGCTGTATGGCTCTGAAGAAAATGGCGAAGCCGAAGCACTGCAGTCGACAGCAACCGAAGTTGCGGAGCGAGACGAAAACCAAGCGAGTGCTGCAGCAGACTTACCAGTGATCTACAGCAATGAACCTGACGCCAGTGCGCATGATACGACAAGGAGCAATGACGGCGCGTGCCAGCATGGAGTGGGTCTGGACGCCAGCGATACCGAGGCTGATACTGATATCGTCGATGAGATCGGCTACGACGAGCAGAGCGAGCAGCACGAAGAGCGCAATCCAAACGGTCAACAGATTCGATTCGTCTCAGCAATGGACTTGTCTCTAGCGAACTGCCACGAGCCGTTCCTCACGTCCGAGCCGCCATTGATGCGGAAGATACGCACAGTGATGCCTCGTACACCTCAAGACACGACCAAAGTCACGCAGCCAGAACTCTTATCGGCCAACCGCGGTGCATCGGGCAAGTTGTCACCGCCTTCGCTGAAGAAACTGATCTGGAGCGGCTCACGTACATTCGACGACCAGCGAGTCGCCGTGTCAATCATGGTTGCTTCCGACGGCAGTATCAGCATCGCATACACTGATCCGAGTAATGAGCGACAGGAGACCGCAGACGGCAACAGCAAACCTGCAGTGGTCACCCTGACCGACAATGACTTAACGTTGATGAAGAAGCTGCGGGCTGATCTGACTGATCTCACGCCCGAGTGGGCAAACTGGCTCGCCAGCAGACTAACACTGCGAGACGGGAACTCAATCCAGCTCGATCTAGACGAGATGAACTCCTCCAAGGGCATTGGCAGTGAGCACATCTTCTCCAAAATCGTTACTCTCAGTAACGACAACGCCAACGAGAGTACCGAAGACCGGAAGATCGTGGTCGATGTGTTCCTCGTGCAAGAGGAGACAACACTGACCATTCGGATCGAGGACGCACAATCGAAGCAGATGAACAAGCTTCACCTCAACAAGTTCGAGCTGCAGACCATCGCAGGAGCGATTGACCCAATTTACGGCGATGTAGACGTAGACGGATTGCTTCACAACAGCGCCTTCCTGAACCGACTGTGCGAGTCCAATGCTGTTCGACTGGCGATGGCGATGTTGAGTACACAAACACTCAACCCTGTTGACGGCGATCACGAGTTCGAGCCTAAACTGACTGGATGGCCCAGCTTTCAAGCGACTACACAGGAGATCGGAGTGGAATCCTATGTTCTCAACGACAGCCAAGACGAAGAAGAAATCCGCGCACTCATCTGTAACAGCGGCATCCTCACCAGCATCGCACTTCTCGCGCAGGCGCATTCGGACAGCGTCATGCTCGCTGCTATCCGAATGCTTTCACAGCAGGAGGCAATGTTGATGTGTACGAACCACTATATCGCGCACGCAGAGGAGACGGAAGCAACTGATCCGAGTTTTGAAGCTAGCATTCGGCAACGCATGGAAGCAGCCAAAGCCGATAGATTCAATGTAAGTGTGTTTGGTCGACCACTCATATTCTCTTACTGACGCACTCGCCTGGACTATGATGCTACAGCGGCTAGCGTTTGCGTCGATTCTCGATGATCTACTACTCGACTTGCTCCGGACCGAGTGCCAAGCAGCTCACCACGAAGCGAGATACTCGAGTGAGTTCCGAGGTCACTTCGCAGCGAAAATACAGGCCACATTCCGCATGAGCAGGCAGAAACGAGCGTATGCAGCACGGCAACAAGAGCGACAGCTCGCGGCACGAGCGATACAGGCGCGTCAACGCGGTATCACGTCACGCCGCCGTCTTCGCAGCCTGCAAGTGGATCGTGATCGGATGCTGCACTACGGAATTGCCAAGTCTACCCACGACAACAACCAAGACCCAACACTGCCCATGTTGTATGACTTAGGTCACCGAGTGACGGAGCTGCTGGCGCAGGCGGAGAGAGTCCACCGCAGGCTGCTCATGCAAGTGCTGACTGGCTATGCCTTGAACGCCACCAGCGACAAACCATCAGACGAAGATGGCATTTCGACATGTGTCGTCCAAGCAGTGCTTAACAAGTTTGGCCCTGCGATCGCAAGATACTCGTCAGGGTTGGGTGAATCCGTAACGCAGATCCTGAGCGACATGATGGACGTAAAGGAAGAACCAAGTGCTTCCTCCTGCTTCTCCTCAAACCAAATCAGCGCAGCACTGTTGCTTGCGCTTCGAACTTCACATGGGGAGTCATCCCCATGGATCGTCAAACAATCACACAATCAAGAGCAGCAGCGCCAGCTATCGGCCCAACAGTTGTCGCTGCAGTTTGGCAATAATGCCTGCGTGCCTCGGTGGATTCTCAAAGCGAATGCTGCGATTCGCCGCGAAAACTGCGAGCGACACGCCAAAATTTGCGAGGAGCGTCACGCTGTCGGCCAAGAAGCAGCGTTGTATGTCGCTCGGAGCTATCGCTCCATGCTCGCGAAGTCGCTGGCCGAGTTTGAGCAGAGTCGCCGCGTCTGGGAAGAGGTCGCTAGCGCTCATGAACGAGAGGAAAAAGCTTTGGACGATGCTGACGCATGCGTCAACCAACTGGCACAGCAGTGCTTAGACCTCATGGTCGCATCCATCAAAGGTGAGAGCAGCACCTACGCAGGCTGAAGTGGCGCAGTAGCAAACCAATGATGGACTATGGGTGTGCCTTGTGCCAATGTCAGAGCGGGGCGTTGACACAGATCCGCTACTGGAGGCGCTCAACCTGTGTTATCTCGGCGACCACGGGAAACAGGCCGTCGCGATCGCAGAAGAACGGTTCGACGGTCTAGCCGCCGGTACGTCCATGCTGGGAGTGTGAGGAACGACATGGTTAGTCGAATTGACGCATGGGAATGGATGTGTTGTGTGTTGCCAGCACTGAACGAGACGGCCGGGCGTGTCTCCATCTTGTCGCTGCGAGACGAGATCGCTCAGGAACTGGATGAGTTCGATAAGCTGTTGGCAATGCGATGCTTGGACCTGGCTCGAGGCATTGACTCTTACCAATTACCACCAGTGGGTGCGCTTCTGCACACTGTGCTGAGAGGACAACTTCACGACGAGCAAGTACGTCTCGCGTTGCCCGCTGTGCTTCCAATCGCAAGCGTCAGCGACAAGTTCGGGCTCGCGCGACGGATGGTGCGCGGGTACGCAGGCTCCGCATTCGGCGAGGCACTCAATCAAGTGTGCTGGAGCTGCGTCGACGGCACCGAGCGCACTTCCGCTGAGGCGGCGCAGTTTGCCGACCTATTGACGCGATTGAGTGACGATGAAGACGCAGAATTCGACCTCAGCGAAGGATCAAGCGACTCTGGTGACCAAGACAGAGACGATAGCTCAGAACAACCCTCAACAACAGCAACGACGGTCGCGTCTCGAGCGCTCGCTCGTCTCACGGGCGCTGCGTTCGTGCGGTTCCTCCAGTTCCTCGTGTGGGTCGCGCACGCCAACGCCTCCCTGCAGACGCACGTGCGTCTCCTGTTGTCTCCAATGGCGGCCGAGTACGAGCTCGTGCGCATCGCCAGCGCGCTCAGCGCGCTCGAGAACGCACGCGATGCGTCGGCGCTGTACGCCCAACGCTTCTCCCGTGAAGCGATCAAGGACAGCGATGCCTTCTGGGTGCAGTACCAGACACAGTTCGGCCAGGAGGCGCGCGCTCGGGCGCTCGAGAGCTGCGCCAGGCACGGGGAGTAGGAGTTCTTGTGTTGTCTATGGAACATTGACGCTCTCCTATCAACACACTGGAACCCACGGCGCGTTTCAGCATGCGGCTGGCGGTCCAGCAACTGTATTTTATCCCTTACTGCCAGCGAAATCAACGCGCCAATCGACGTTTCAACCACCTCTATCACAGACATGACGGCCGGTCGGTCAGCTTTACATGTAGACGCACGACGGAGGGGCGTCACAAACGCGCACACCTGGCAGATATAACGCCGCAGACGATCCCTTGCAATCTTGGAGCGCACGCCTACTCTTCACTCGGGACGAGGTGGCCGCGCGACTTCTGCATGAAGGCGGGGACCTTGGGGCCGTCGTACTGGTCCGTGGGCAGGCCCATCGACCGCCGGATGGGCACCACCACGAGCGGCAGCGACAGTGCCACGGCGCCCAGCGCGAACGAGGCCACCACGAACGGCTCGCGGTCCGCGTAGAAGCGCAGGAACTTGGCAGCGCCCGACATTCTGCTCGGCGCTTGGTGCTTCTTCCTCTTGTTGGTCCCCCGCGTTGTTCCCGGCCGCTCACTCGTCGTACCGCGCGCGTCGAAACTATAAGGACGGAGGGGAAGGGCTGGACCAACGGAACAATCACTCTGGCGTCAACATATACAAAGACGTATGTGTTCAATGTACACTTAATCGAGTATGTGAGAAAGTGCATGGGAGGGACCCGAAAGGTCGCGGTCAGCAGCTCAATGACGGGTCGGCATTCCCTTCCAGATCATTTCCCGATCGACTCAACAAGCTTCGAAGGCTCTTGGCAGCGCTAGCGATGAACTACGGCATTCTGCACAATCGGCGGCGGGACCCCAAGGCGGACGCGGGCGTGCAGGCGCTGCTGGCGGACCCGCGGCTGCGGGGCATCGCGCAGCAGATGGGGCTGCGCCCGAGCGACTTTGGCGCCGAGGCGCAGCAGCTCTGGAACCAGCTCAACGACATGGCCACCTCGGACCCAAAGCGATACCAGGAGTTCATCCAAGAGCAACTGCAGGACGGTCCGCCTGTGGTGAGTGGTCCGCCGTCCAACCAAGCAACGCACGACACTGCGAGCGCCGACGCGCCGACGATCCCAGGTGGAGGTGCGAGTCGCCCTGACGCACAGAAGAAGACGCTGCCACGCTTCTTCATGCCTCGCGCGGGCTTTGTCATCAAGTGCACCGCGTTCCACACCATCAAGTGCCAGCGGAAGGAGACGAAGCTGTTCCTGAACTGCTGCGCGCACGAAATTGTCGGACTTCCGACGAACCCCAACAACAATAAGCCCGTACCGGAGGATACGCGGGCAGTGCCCAGCACTTCGAACCTACAGATCCCTTTGCTGGTCGGCAAGCCACGCGAACTCCACGATGCCAGCGGTGATGGCGTGTCGGTCGTGATCGACGTGGTCTTCCACGATTGGGTCCTCCAGCGGTGCGCTTGGGACGCCAACTTCAAGCACGAGGTGCTGAAATTGGCCCTGCACTGGGTGCAGGAGGACGCCAAAGTAAAACTTGTGACGCCCACGGGCAAGTTCATCAAGAGCCGCTACAAGGGTGGCGTCGCCGTCGGCACCGACATCATCACGTCCAAGTTCTACATCGACGCGAACGGCACTGCGAGGAACAACCAGACTGAGAAGCGCACAATTGGGACACTGTCCGACCTGCTCAAGTGCATGGCAATCAATGAAGAAGAGGAGGAACAGTTCGAAGAGAAGATCGTGATCACAGCGCCTCCACCGGCGCCGATTGGCAACAAAAAGCTGCAGGAAAGCGGGATGAACTCGAGCGACTCACTGCCGAAGGGTCCGGTCAGCTTGGATCTCTCCAAGGCGTCCAAGACTTCTTCGGGCAAAGTGTTGATCGAGGAGATCGGAGATAAAGCAGACACTTCCAGCAACAAATCATTGGAAGCACCCGCTGCGGCTGCCTCATCTCCGTCTCAAAGCATCAAGAAGAGCGCCCGACCAACGAAAGATGCTGGGAGGATGAGCCAAGTGGTCAAGCGCGGGTTCCTCAACTCGTCCAAGGCCACGCTGTATCCGTCGGGGTCCAGCGAAGGGCGCAAGGCGTCTGCGTACGTGAACCTGCTCCACCGCAGCAAGGTGGTCGATCTGCGAGACAAGGATGCCCAGATTCAAGCGCATCAGCAGCAACAGCAGCAGCGTCAAGCCGAGGTGCGATCTCTTCTTGGCCAACAGGAGAGTCCGAGTAAGAGTACCGCGTCGGTCTCTGTTGAGGACGACTATGGAGATTTCGAGTTCGAACAGCTCTGCATGGAAGCGGATCCAGACCTGAAGCCTTCGGGACAGCGTCAGCCTACGCTGGACGGGGATGCCACCGCTCGGGAGCTCTTCGGTGAAGGATTCGATGACCTGGCGCGGCTTCTCGCGTCCTGAATGCGGCGTTTGGTCTCACATTTTATGCATGAAAACATCGAAACTGAGTGGGCAATGCACTTTACTCACACCTGCGGTTCTCCTCGTTTGTCTTCCCTTTCGGGCTAGTCGTCCGTCTCAACCGCGCAGCTCGGGCTCGACGATGCTGTGGATGCGCTGGTAGCTCATCAGCAGGAAAGCGTTCAGCCGGTGCAGACTTGACGCCGTCGACGGGAATTTCTCCAGCCGTTTGAGCAGGATGACAGTGTTGTACTTGACACCGATAGACGGGTGAAAGATTCCCTGCGCGATGGTCTGGAGGCCCCCGCGGAGCACTGGCAGGTGGCTCAGAAACTCCTGCAGTTCTTGCTCGGTCTGCAGCAACGAGACAAAGTCCGTGTAGATGCGCTCAACCTGCGCGTCGTCCAGCACGACCATGTCGCCCTGCAGACTCCGGATGTGCTTCTTGAGATCCACGCCCGTCTTGTCTACGTATCGTCACCATAGACAAACAAAGCATGCACACACCGGTTCAAAGTCAAAGTTAAGGATACATGCAGCCCCCCCCCCCCGCCGAAGTCGCGATCCATGCAGCCGCTTCGTTACGACAGCGAACACGCGCGTGAAAAGGATATATTGAAGGCCGGCGTCAGGAAGTCCCGCCGCTTGCGCGCGTCCATGAACAGCTTGTAGTTGTCCGTGCGCGCCCACTTGGTGATGCGCTTGTTGTTCATGGCCGTGCGCTTCACCTGGGTCTCTTCGTCCATGTAATTGGCTTCACCCATCGCGATGTCCACAACGTTCTGTAGGGATACAGAAGCAATCTCAGGTCCGCATGGTTACCAACGAGGGTTGCCACACAACGCAGTGCCTTACCTTGCGAGTGTACTCTTCAAACATGCAGCGCACCCATTCCTCGTCATACCCTGCGCCGATGCCGTCCAGCACCTACAGAAGCGAGGCAGAAAACGTGATCTGGCGTCTCCACTTATCGCATGCATCAACTGTTGACCTACCTCTTGGACGAACGCTCGGTCGGAGCTCTCGTAGTCGTCCTTCTCAATAGGAGTCGACACAACGATTTCACCCGTCGAGATATCACATAGAACGTCCCACCACTCCTTCTTGGTCTTGAACATGGGGTTTGTCACGCCCGCAATGTAGCCTGGCGTCGAGAGGAAGCCCAAGTCGGTCAAGTTCGCGTACCTAGTCCACATCACCGGGCTAGTTAGTACCGGCGATCATAACGTCAAGAGCATCCAGAGGCAGCGGCAGCACGTACGGGAACTGGCGGTGGATGAGACCAAAGAGTGGCGGGCACACGAGGGAACTGGTCGAGAGCACGTAGTTGCAGACCTCTCCTACATTACAGTATCACCGCCAATACCCGTCAATGCCCGTCACCGCTCCGACTCAACATCAAACGCAAGGCGAACGTACCAGCGGGCTGGTTGTAGCCGAGGATGAGGACCCGCGCGCCCATCAGGACGGCATTGTAGATGGTCATCGTCTGCTCGCCAAACTTGAGAAGCAGCTTCCTCAGCAGCCCGTCGTCGTGTTGGTCCTCGGTACTGCAGAGCTTGAACTGCAGTGGGATGGTCTTGTCCTGCCATTGCACTTTCGTGCGGAAGAACTGCGCCTCCTCGATCTTCTTGGCGTCCGCTGGGTTGGCCGCCGCGCGACCGGTGCTGCTGATCGTGCGCTTCATGAACCGCCGCTCCATGTCTGATAGGTTGCGGATGCTGCCCGAGTCCACCGAGTTGACCACATTGTACAGCTGCTCTAGGACGCCGCGCACCTCCTCACTCGTCTTGGCCACCGCGACCTTGGCCACCGCCACGTCTAACACGTCTCGGAAGGAGAAGCAGTACTGCAAGACGGGGACACGTACAACAGAGGTGAGTGTGGGCCACTAAGCGCTGTCATCTGCAATACAGCGCACCTTGTGGCGCGAGCAGAGCGCGACGGCCTTGACGGTCGCTCCGCGGCGCACGTTGGCGTCGTGGATGGTGTGCACAACGCTTAGGCAGTACATGAACTCCCGCAGCGGGTCGTTCGCCGCCTCTCCATCCTGCTCATTAACCTGCTCTCCATCTGCCGGTGCAGCCTTCTTCCTGGTGTTCTGCCGGTTGAGGAAGAAGACGGTGAAGTCCTCCTTGCGGTTGTGCACGCCCTCGGGCAGCATCACGTCCGCGAAGAACTCGGGCGAGTAGTGCGGCAGCGCCTGCGGGAAGCTCTCGCGCAGCGTGCTGCCCTTGTCGATGTCGAACTCCGCGAACAGCACCAGCGTCGCCAGCTGGTCCGTGGAGCCCACGGCCGCCCCCTCCGCTGCCTTCGCCTCGTCCGCCATGATCTTCGTATCCGTCGGCTTTTTCGAGTCTTCAACAGTACTATTGTGACCCTGCCAAAATCAATACGTTGTGAGGTTGCGCGAAGGTGATGCGTGAGCCCACTCGACGAACATTTTCTTGTGGCGTCGTGTGGCACAAACGTGACCGTTGAGTATCTGTATAATAGACTTGGGGACACGTTCGGAAGACGTTTACCTCTTTATTTTGATACTTTGCGCAACCTTGCTGACGGAGCGGTAACGATTTGCCCTGCGCAAACACCGCAAACAGCGCGCTGGGGCTCCCATTCCTGCGGTCAGTCCATCAGTTGGTCAGTCCGCCGCACCGATTGAGGCCGACGACACCGCCGCCGCCACCGCACGACCGCCGCGATAACCTTATAGCAACAGCGAGGATCATGGCGTTTGAGCCCAAGCTGGAGCGCGTGGAGCAGCTGCGCGCGCTGCCCGAGAACGCGGGCAAGAACCTGGTGCCCGTGTACCTGGACGCGGTGGCGGACCTGGACACGCCCGTGAGCGTGCTGCTCAAGCTGCGCGAGGACAACTCGCACTCGTTCCTGCTCGAGTCGGTCGCACCCGGCGAGAAGATCGCGCGCTACTCGTTCATCGGCAGCGGGCCGCTCAAGGTGGTCGCCACGGGCAAGGGCCAAGCGTTCGAGGGCGACCCGCTGACCAACCTGGAGAAGGAGATGCAGGCCTTCCGCGTGGTCGAACTGCCCGAGCTGGCGCTACCCATGACGGGCGGTGCGGTCGGCTACTGTAGCTTCGACGCCATCCGCCACTTTGAACCCAAGATCGCGCCGTACATTGACCAGCAGCGCGACGTGCTGCAGGTCCCGGAGAGCATCTACATGTTCTTCGACACGGTCGTGGTGTTCGACCACGTGTTCCACTCGCTCAAGATCGTGTCACACTGCCGCCTGGACACGGGCGACCTCGCGCAGGCGTACGAAGAGGCCAAGCAGAAGATCCTGGCGATCAACGCGGCGCTGGAGCGGCCGCTGGTTCGGTCGTCCAGCGGAGCGCACGCCAACGCGCCGTCGACGTCCAAACCGATCGACCTGGAGGCGGTCTCGAACGTGGGCAAGCAGGGCTACATGGGCTTTGTCGACAAGCTCAAGGAGCACATCGTCGATGGCGACATCTTCCAGGCGGTGCCCTCTCAGCGGCTCGCGGTGGACTTGCCGACGAATGTCAAGGCGCTAGACCTGTACCGTCAGATGCGCGCCATCAACCCGTCGCCGTACATGTTCTACCTCGAGATGGGCGACGACTTCCAGGTGGTGGGCGCGTCGCCCGAGATGCTCGTCAAGGTGAACAGCGAGCGCGTGGTCGAGACACACCCGATTGCGGGCACGCGCCACCGCGGCAAGACGGACGCCGAGGACGAGGCGCTGGCCAAGGACCTGCTCTCGGACGAGAAGGAGCGCGCCGAGCACATTATGTTGGTCGACCTGGGCCGCAACGACATTGGCCGCGTCGCGGAGCCCGGCTCGGTGCGTGTGGAGGCGCTCATGCAGATCGAGAAGTACTCGCACGTGATGCACATCGTGTCGGTCGTGACGGGCAAGCTGCGCCAGGACAAGAGCGTGTACGACGCGTACCGCGCGGTGTTCCCGGCCGGCACGCTCTCGGGCGCGCCCAAGGTGCGCGCCATGGAGCTCATCTGCTCGCTGGAGCAGGAACGCCGCGGCGTGTACTCTGGCTCTGTCGGCTACGTGAGCTTCAGCGGCGTGCTGGACACGGCCATCGCGATCCGCACCATCGTCGTCAAGGACCAGAAGGTCTACGCGCAGGCCGGCGGCGGCATCGTGTACGACTCGGACCCGTTCGCCGAGTACATGGAGACGGTCAACAAGCTCGGCTCGGCCGTCAAGACCCTCGAGAAGTGCTCGGCGCACCTCGCCGCCCCGCAGTAAGCGCTGTAGCGGCCGTACATATCCTGCAGCGCCTCGGATACTTCATGTTCGTAGCCGCCCACGTGTCTGTCACCCCAACAAACAAGACACTTGACCTTCTTAGTTCCCTCCCATCTTCTCGTTTCTTAGTGGCGTCTTATTTCATGTGGCGCTGGCCTTTCTTCTTGTTCCGCCTCGGCCAAACGTGCGGGTCAGATCATTCCATTATATATATAAATTTACTCACCCACGCGAGAGAGTGGGGTCCTGTGTTGCACTTTCCCTCATTCTGATTGAAGCGGGCCTCTCTCTAAATACAGTACCAGTACTAAATACTGAACTGAAATGACACGAAAATACGCAACCAAGCGAGAAGCGGCGCCGATATATGCGTCCTAGTGTCCGATCCATACTGTCCTTCGCTGTGGTGGTCTCGGTTTCCCGAACCGCGTGGGCCAAGCGGCGAGCAAAGCGGCGCCTCTGAGGCGCAACGGCCGTCGTTATGTACCAGAGGGTCCACTGTTGGGAACGGCGGTGGTGTCACCGCAGGGTGGGGGAGAACACGAAGAAACCGTGGCCGCCCCTCAGTGACAGACCCATTGCTCGGCTGGTTTGTATTGACATACAAAAATCGAGAGGAACGCGTGGTTGCGGACGGAGCCCACTTTGGATTTTGCGCCCACGCATTAAAACGGGCCGGGTTGTCTGTGTCCGCTGCGTTCTCCCAAACCGAACCCGTGGGTTCCACACCGCGCTACACAGTCCGCGGGTGGGTCTCTTCCCCTCCCCTTCAACACAACCCAGCCAACCCAACCAACCCGAACCCGACGTGCCGTTAGCACTTTTTGCGACGCGCCGGTAGCAGTTCCACTCGCCGGAGTGTAGGTCGCGCTTTCCTTTCCCCTGTGTGGCATCGCCCGCTCCCCTCTTCCCCGCGCTTATTATCATTTTCGCCACCGGCCCGCCAGTTCTTGCTGCCTGCGCGCCCCTCCCGCCCCCGCCCCCTCCCCGCCATGGGCCGACAAGTCGACGGCGACCCACGTCGGCGCAGCTCGGGCGGCGCCGCGGGTCCGCCCGACCGGCCGCCGCCAGTCGCCGTGGCCTACGACGCGCCCATGCCGCCGCCGCCGAGACAGGCGCGCGGCAGTGCCAAGATGAAGATGGAGTCGCTGATCGCCGCGGTCGACTCGACCGAGCCCATGCTGCAGTTTCCCGACGCGAACGCCGCCAAGTCCAGGAGGAAGCGCGCGAAGAAAACCCGCGAAGACGACGACTGGCGGCCCAACCGGTACGAGAGCGTCGAGTACGCCGCCGCGCCGGCCCCGCGCGCCATGGCACCCGCGTCTATTTTAAACCCCGCGCCGCCCGAGGCCACCAGTGCGATCAACGACGCGCGGAACGGTAGCGTGTACCAATATCAAGTTGAGACCGTCGCGCCGCCGCAAGGGATGGCGTCCGTGTTCCACGAGATGCCCGTGATCCAGAGCTTTGCCGAGACGGAACGAAGACGTGCCGGACTCGACGGACCCACCGGCGTTAGCGTAGCGGCTGCTAACGTCGTTATGCCGCAAGTTATCGCAGAGCCAAGTCAAGCTGCGGCTCCTGGCCAGACCGAGTCACTAAACGGAGGACTTTCCGCTGCCAGCCGCAATGGGCCAGCCATTCTCACAAGTGGCCTCTCCGTCTTTGAAGTCTACTTCCCATTTGCGAGGAATGGAAGCGGAGAGATTACTCCCAACCGAGAACAAGAGCCGAACGGATCCGCTGGGAACGGCCGATCGCTCAAGCGGAAGCGTCGCAGTGAGACTGGAAGCGGCCGGCCAAGCCGCCGCTCGGGCAAAGAAGACGACAGTGGTGTTTCCAAGTACGACCTGCTGCGGTTCGATGTGGACTCTGTCAAGCTGGTACCGCAGGGGCTTGTGGATCGTGTCGAGCCCAAGATGAGCAGCGCCTTCATCGCCAAGGTGATTCGCAGCCACGTCGACAACTGGTGTCGTCGATCGGGCTTCGGTAACAACTTTGTATCTGAAGCCACGACGCTGCTGACCGCGTACTACCCATGCAACTACCCGACGCTGCTGGACGAGGTGCTTGCCGGGTTCCTGTTTACCTGTCCAGAATACATCGATAAGTTCCTGCCGGCGATGATCGCCAAGTATTACAAGACGGCCGAGTCCGTAACGAGCGCGAAGCACCCAGTCATCGATGCTTTCGCCCGCCAGTGCCTACCCGTGCGAGGAAGCTACGAGACGCGCCATGACCTCGCGTGCCTGACCCTTCTGCGGTGTCTAGTAGAGAAGAACACAGAGAAGTTCCTGCTGAGCCCATCAATCGCTGTCTGCGCGATCGAGTGCAGCGATGCAGTACTTGATCGCTTTTGGCTCGCGCTGCTGTCTGCGATGCGGTTAAATGGCGTCACCAACGAAAGCGATGGCGCTGCGGCAGCCTGGAACGTCTACGAGCCGAGCCACCAAGTGTACGAGCTACTGATGCTCGACGACAAGCTACGCTCACGCTACGCATCCGACTCGCGCCGTATCTCCGAGTCGTTTGTCCGTGCCGTTTTATTTAACCGATCCACCAGGGCCCAAGTGATCGCGTCCTACCCGGACCTACTGCAGTTGGCGCTCAGCAGCGTCTTTGCCGACACGAGAACCGCCTGGACGACGTCGTTATTTAATGATTGGGTAGCGGAGAGCGCGCGCGTCGAAGGCGACTCGCCGGCCTTCCCATTGGAGGACCTCATCAAGCTGGTGCTTGAGTTTTGCGCCACTGTGAATACGCAGAAGACGAACTGGTTCGCGAACCATATTCTCGGGTACGTGCTGTCGGAGCAGTATCCTTCGAAGGATCGCGAGTGCGCACTGAGCGAGATCATCAGACGGTATATGCCGCTGCTTCTTGGCGCTGTATCGGCGGAAGACGCCAAGTTTGTAGCCGATGTGTTCTGGAACCAGCCAGCTGGGAGCGTCGAAGACAAGAACAGCAATGGGGAAGTGACGAGACAAGAACCGGTCAAGACCCCGGCAGTCGCAGAGAAGACCTCTCCAGCTGTCCACGCTGAGCGACTTGAGAGTTTACTGTCATTTCTAGCTTCCTGTGACGAGAAGAGCGTCGCGCTCTTCCTGAAACTTTGGGCTGCCGCGTGGGCGAATGGCTCTGACACCACTGTCGAGCCTTTGGCGTGGAGTTATATCCGCGCCTTGGTGCTTGTCCTGGTCAAATTTTCCTCTAACCAAGGGCCGGACGAGGGTTCTCACTCAGTCAACCTCATGGTCTGCGACTTGGCCGAGCGAACCTCAAGATCCTTCTTCCAACGCCTTCAAGTCGTCGCCAAGAACGAGAAGTGTGTACTGCCACAAGTCACTGCGATCCTGAACGAAAGCCTCGAGCTCCTTCTGCCTACTGCTGAAGAGACCGCCCAACGCGTCCTCTTCGACATCGTGAGCGTGCTGCGCGTGTATCCCGGCGGTGCATCCCTGCTCTGTAATTCCGTGAAGCTGCTGCTTGACGATCGAAGCCGAGGCTCCAGTTTTCACGCACAGAACACCAAGCAACGGAGCGACACATCGAAGAACTCGACGGATTCTCCGCGAAGTCCTTCCGCTGTGGACAGTCAACTACGCGTAACTTCTAGCGTGACGCAGACAAACACTTTAGCGTCACTGCTTGCCCTTGTTACCAGCGCGAACAAGCACACGGCTGGGTTCGTGCGAACGCAGCTCTCGAGCCCGTCGCTCGTTCGCTTTTTGGTCGCGAAGCTTGGAGCGTGGCAGCGGCAGTACCGCGCCACGTTCACTCGACGAATCCTCACGCTGATGCAGATGGTGGATGCAGTCGTGAGCTCGAACGAGCAAGGCGCGCCGTACACTGTTGAGTGGGCGCAGCCGTATGTGGTCCAAGACGTTGTTAAGTTTGCGTACAGTGGCCCCCACGACGTGAGCGTTCGCGCAGTGGTCATGTTGCGCAACGCAGCGGCGCGGTGTAGCGGCTCAATTGCGAAGCGCGCGCTTTGGGAAGTTCTGCGTCAGTGTACGAAGACATGCTGCGGGTGCTCGTCCGTCGTAGACAAAGAGTACGATCTGTCGTGGCCGACACGCGAGGCCTTCACGCCACGTGACGCGACTGTCGCGATGTTCGCCGAGCTGGTCGGTGCCATGATCCTCTCCGGTCCGGAATCCACGCTGGAGCAAGTCGGTAGCTACGTCGAAGCCAACATCCTGTCGTGCTTGGCGGGGGAGACGCGGGTCAACCTGTTCCTCCTCACCCTTGTACAGCGAGTGGTTCAGGACGCGGGCACGAACTCGCGCTGGTCGCCGCTCCTGCCGGTGGTCCAGCTGGGTGTGTCATCGCTTGCGGCTTCGCGGAGCGATCGCATTCGCGTGCTGCAGCTTCAGGTTCTACGCGCCGTGTGCTCGCGCGTGCTCGTGTTGACCCAGGGTAGTAATAGTGTTAGTAGTAGGGCGGCAAACAGTCGCATAGAGGCGGCCAAGAAGGCCAAGGCGACCGCAAAGCAGCAGCGGCACGAAGTGGCGCAGTGGAGACGACTGCTGTGCAGCGAGCGCGTGCAGTCGGACCTCCGCGCTATCATCGCCACGTCTTCGTCAGCCGTGAGTAACGGAGAGAGATGCAGCCGCGCCGCAGTCGAGCTGGCGCGAGGGGTGCTGACGCTCTCCGCTCGCGTCGAGAAGCTTGCGCAAGTGTAAGTTTACGAGCCCGTGCCGGGCGTGAACATGGATGGATGGGCTGCGTTGTGCTTTGCTATGTGGGGTGGGTGTGCAATGTTGTTGGCTGTTGATCGATGTCGGTGTCTGTGCAGGCGACTCATCTGGACTCTTCACTGATCATTGAGGTCTCGTGCGATGCGATGGTCTCCTCGTCGGGGAGAGTCCACACACATTCACCAGTCTGTAGGCAGTGGAAGAACCGACTCGTCGAAGCTATCAGCGCCGCTGGGTCTTCCATTTCACGCCACTGTCCGTACCACGAGAGCTCCTATCGAAGAGAATCCGCATCGTCAAGGTGAGTGCTCTGACCAATGAGACGGAATGGTATGGGTGTTGCCAGCTTACCTGGGCACGAGCGAGAGCAATCTTACCGGGACCAGCGAACGCATACAGGCCGTCAGGAGCTCGGTGCGTACGCAGCCGTCGGTAGTTCTCAACGAGGTGCTTGTTCATGGGCGCCACGTCCAGCCCGCGCCGATACAGTATCTCTGCCTGCTGAGCAAGAAGATGCAGTCATCGTCATCCCAGTTAGCCAATCGATTGATCGACTTCAAGCAGATCAAACGTGGTCCGGACCTTGTCCATCTCGCGCCGCACGCACTGCAAGAAAACTGCGTAATTTACAATCGCCTGCATCGAGAGGGACAAGACGTGATCACCATCGTGAACAAGTGGCCCATTTGCCCAGAGAGTGTTGTGGACACACCTCGGGATCGCGAGGGTTCAGGAACAGTGCCCAGCAGAAGCACGAGTCTTCGATAGCGTCTAAAGCGCTCTGCAATGTCGAATCTAACGATTCAACGAGTGCAGCGTCCGCCTCCTCCAGCAGTTGCTGCGCGCGAACCCACGTCTGTTTGGCTGGGTAGCGGCACGACGCAATCAGAAGTACCGCCAGGCACGCGAGCGTCTCTGCATCCCTCGGTAATGCCTACACGACATCGTCATCAGTCATTTGACCAACGTAGTAAGAACTTCATCTCCAGCAACCAATCCAGCAACCAATCTAGCAACCAACCTTGAGCACAGCCTCGTACAGGGCGAACGCTGCCTTGTACTGGCATGGAAGCAGATGGAAACACATCAGATCCCCAACACCAGCACGCATTCAAGTGCAAACGCAGATACTTACGTCATGGCTCAGCACATGGAGCTGGATGGCGTATCGCTTGGCGTTCTCCAAGACGCGAGCGTCGGTTCCCAGCTCAGCCAGCTGTACTTGTGATGGCTTCTCCACCGACCGATGAAACTGGAGCGCGGCGACGAGCTGCCGGAGACCCCACGAGTTGATTGTGACCCACATGAGCCGGCGGAACCAGCGTTGGATAGCCCGTGCGGCCTACAACGACCGATTCAACAGAGCTTAGACCCGCAAGTCATACTCTCAACGCAATGGAAAGCATGAGCACACCTGTTCGTTGTTGAAGCGGCTGATCAAGCCGCGATAGCTGTTGGCGTAATGGATCACACGCCCCGTTCTGCGGTTTACGACGGGCTCCCAATCGTCTGCAGGCAGCGGGACGTCGCTGTCGAACAGACTCGAGGGTTTGCTGTCGTACGTGACGACTTCGACGCGCTCGTCACTTGTCAGAGCGTACACGAACAGTTGTCGGCGGCGGTCAAACTGTTTTCGGTAGCTCGTCTGTGAATCAAACAGCAGTAGACGGCCAAACAAATGGTGAATCCGTATAAGCTCTAGCGACAGTCCGTGGCAACTATCCAACGTACCAGAGCGAGTTGTCGCCGTGCTCGTCTGGCCAGCAGTTGGCGAGCACGTGACTGCACTCGAACGATTATCTCCGTCTGTCGCGCGAGTGCCTCGACCTGTAATCGGCGCCGTTCCTCCTCCTGCGCTCGCTGCATCGCCGCTCTGACCTCTGGCATCATCGAGTAGTTCGGCTCCTCTGTTCCAAAAGCTGTCAGATAGCTCACAATGCAGCGTAGCGCCTGCAAGCGCCACGGGCCACGCAGGATATGAACGAGCTCCAACAGAGTGTTGACACCACTCATCGATTGAGCCTTGTCAGCTCGATCAAGATGAGAGTTCCTTTGAGACGAAGACGGTAAGCTGAGACCGCGGAACTGCATGCTCTGAAGCACACGGTAGACGAACACAGCGGTGATATCGAACCGCCGAGTGCTCGCAGTTGACGGCGTGAACACGGTCATCGCTAGCGCATCAGCACGTTGGAGAAGCTTGACTATGTGATAGTGAGAGCCGCCAGTATCATTGCCATCCGCGTCTTGAGGATCACTCCGAACGGCGCCAAAGAATAAGCGCTGCGAGAACAGCAAACAGAAATCAGGCACACAACACCGTGGTCAATGAAGCTTTAACGCACCAAAGCGGGGGCAAGCGCTCGCAGTGTTGGCGTACCTTGCCGAGAGAGGTGAACAGCGGGTTGGAGTAGAAGGGCGGGTCTTTTGTCCTGCTGGATAGACAAATACGACGAGTGATAGCTTCCAACGCGGCATTCGGTCTCGGCTTGGAGCGCCGCAAACGTAACCCAGGCCGCCCAACTTGCGCAGTGTTATTGCTGACTGTCTCTGGGGGCCGTGATGCTTCATCGAGAGCAGTTGGCTGCGACGTCGACGCTTTTCGTCGATCAGCATAGAAAAACGAGGACGACGAGTCAAAGCGGCGACGTTCTTCCGCTTCGAAGCTGGCAACCTGCGCTCGGGTCAAAGCGAGGACAACGCAGGATGATTGCTCGGAGTCGATGATCTCGAGCTCGTATAGCTTCATGTCGTCGTCAAGGTCGGGATCTCTTTCATCAACCGTGGAGGCTGAGTCTGGTGACTTTAGTCGGTACAAATAGAAGCGATAACCTCGGGTTTCAAGGTAGAGGGCAGCAGCAGCGATCATCCGTTGGCGCTTTTCCCATATCCGGTCTCGACGAGCGACCCACAACGCGTTCAGTTGCTTCCACGCGCGTAAGACGCGCAGTCGACTCTTCATCCATCGCACTAGCCTCACCCGCATACGCTCGACAAACGCCGCCCGCTCTTGGCGCAACAGACGTAATTGCGCCCGCGCTTTGATACGCGCCTGGAGTCGCACCGTGGTCAATCGCAGGTGGTTGAACCTTACGCGCACAACTCGCATCCTGAACACGCTCTGGATCTTCGTAGCCGCGAGACGCTCTGCCTTCATGCGCTCAAGCGCTCGGATATGAACGCGTCGAGTGCTTACCTGCTTCCAGAGCGCACGGATCCTAGTTGCGGCACAGTACTCATCCGCAAAAGCCTGCATCCGCTTCCGCTTCTCCGTGAGCCGCCACATATTGACAACATCTCTCCAGATTAGAAACATACTTGGAGCGTGCACCAGTCGGTCGAAGCAGAACCGCCGGAGCGGTGGTAGCTGGTGTTGCTGCTGCTGATCGTACATAATGTGCGCCACGTACTCTAGAGCGCGCTCGAACCCATCAAACACCATCTCGTAGTGCGAACCAGATGCGAGATGGCTCGCAAATAGGTACGCGGCGTCACCAACAGCGAGGAATTTCGGCTGCACTCCGCATTCACGCAGCAGCTTACTGAACTTGACGCTATCGACGGCGATCGATGGTGGATGAGAGTGACACAACAGCTCGTAGCTCTTGCGCAGAAGATTCTCTTGAATGTCGGTAGAGTGCAAATACTGCTCCCAGTCGACGTCTTTGCTCCAAAAAGTGGACTCGAGTGCGCTCTCCACGTACCGCTCGGTGATACGAACGCGAAACCGGTGAAATCTCCGCGTGTAGCCGCACTCGAGAATCGGGTGGGTAACATAGCGGTAGATAGCGCAGAGCCAGCGTGGAGGCCACTTCTCACAATGACTTGGGTCTTGTTTTTTCAGCCCGGGACATTTGTTGTCGAACCCGTCCTTTCGAGAGCTGCGACCTCGAGAAGCAATCTGCCACACGTACACGTCTCGGAAATGCTGGAAGTCCTCGACGGGACAGCTTCCATCTCGCTCGAATGTGATCTCTACAAGAGATTCACAGGGTGTGAGGCCGTGCCTTCCTTGGTTACTCTCGGACCCTGCTGTGATGATCGCATCGTCTTGCCCTGTGGCATAAAGAAGCCGATCGCTACTGCGCTGAGCGGTCTTGTTCGTAGCTTGAATGTGAACGACGTGGAGTTCGTCCAACAGCGCTAGTCGCGCGTGCGGCTTGATTTGATCGAGCAGTTGTTGCGTAAATGGCGTCGATAGTAGCGCCGTCGACGGCGATATGACTTCAGCGGTGGTATACAGTGGCAGCAAAAACTCCTTGCGAGGGTTGAATTTCTGGTAACAAAGCGTCACAACGAAGGAAAAAAGCGTCAGTATCAGTATGCTGGTGAGGAAGATCAAGCACGACGCTGTATCTTGGAAGCCGGATTACCTTTCGAGGCTGCTGCGGAGTCGTGTCTTTGGGCTTGCAATCGGAATCATCTTCGTGTGAAGTTAGGCACTCATCCAACGACTGGCGCTTAATAGCTGCCGCGTTATTCACGCGCTTCTTCTCGGGAGAAAATTGAAACACGACAGTAGGGTCGTCTTGAAGACGCTGGAGCTGCACGAACGACTCCCAGTTGCGCAGAATCTCAGTCACAATTGAAGCCGTCGACTGGTCTTGCGAGCTATCGTTGGATATTGGCTGTTGAACGAGCATTGCTTCTGTCTTGAGCTCTGGTAATTTGTGCTGGTCGAGAGTTTGGGTGCCACAGTTGAGCAATCGCTCGGCAACCTCGCGTTGTAGTCGAAGCGGGATCGATTTCTTGGATATTATCGTCGCTTTCTGGGACGATTTCAAGCTTGACGGCAGCAAAAGTACCGTGACCGGCAACATCGCAGCGGCAGAGGTCGATTCTTCTAGCTGCTTCGGCAAAAATGCGTCTCGGTACACAAACTGGAAGTCGCTCCATGCACACTGCCGTCCTTGGGTGCTGCTTCTCTGCTTCGAGCACTCCCTTGTCAAGGCCGCAACGATCTCGTCTCGTAAGGCTGCAATGGACTCGTCTAACGGGAAAGCTGCTCGCCCAACAGCAGTAATACTCCAACCACATTGCGTTGGAAGTGCACCAGCCGGAGAGTCGCAACTTACCACGATGAAGTGGCTCTGCAACAACGTCGAGCCGCGTATCAGCTCACCTTCAAAAGGCACCGGCGGAATGGAGCCACCATTTCGTGACCATAGCATACCTGCACGGCACGCCAGTTGGGTCAAAACACTATCCAGAGCTGTGCGTGGTAGTCGTGATAGCGATAAGCTGTTGGTATCTGTCCTCGTTGCACTCTCCGCGTGCATCGGTTGAAATATTAGCGGACGGAACGGGATCCAGAACGCACGCTGCAGGTGCAGAAATGGTCGTCCACCACTTCGTCTGTTGCTGTGGCTCCAGTTCGTATCGAGCGCGAACAGCGCCCACGCCACGGATTCAGACGGGGGACGTACGCGCGCGTGGAGCAGGACATAGCGGCCGCCGACTTTGAGCGCGACTCGGCGCGAGACGCAAGCGCTCGCTTCAGACTGAAATAACGGCTGCGCTTGGCAGCGTAGTGAATCTGGTCGTGACAACGGCAACGGTTGATGGTATCTTTGTTCATAGCCCTGCGTCTTTGCCTTCCAGTCGCGGTCAGTCAACAGAACAACCGCGCCGCCTTGTGCACGATCGAGCATTGTCTTCTCGTCGCGATCATCGACCACGAACTGGTCTTGGACACAAGCGCTTCCCTCACACGCTGCCAGTGTGATCTTGATGGGCGATGCCGGTGCAGTGACGCATTTAGCACCTTCACATGCGTGTTGGAGATACAAACACGCCCAGGCACCGAGAGCAGCAGCGATCGTGCTCACACGCGCGACCGGCTCGAGCGATAGCACGTACGCGAGCTCACCTTCTTGCCTCAAACTCTTCAGCTCCCTGGACGACCGCGTTAGTAAGAACTGCAGCAGTTCCTGGCAGGCGAAGTGGATCTGCGCAGGCGAGAGCACCCAGCCCCCGGTCTCCAGCTGCCGAGCGCGCGCGCGCAGCTTCCGCCAGAGCGCGGGCGAGTCGGCGAGCAGTTCGAGGCGCAGCACCGCCCAGGACCGCACGTGCATCATGGAACCACCCGCGTCCACGTGCGACGACGCGAGCGAGAGTAGCAGCGCAAGCGCGACCGCCACGACGCGGTGCACGAGCGGGTGCGGCTGCACGGCGAAGCTGCCGAGCGCGCGCAAGTCGTCGACGGCGAGTCGCTCGGCTTCCGCTCGCAGCGCTCGCGCGTCGAACGACGCCGCAAGCAGCGCGCGCAGCGGCATGAACGCGGGCGCCATGGCCTGCGCCGCTTGGTGGTCGATCTACTGCGTCGCGTAGGGAGCTCTCGCGTCCAGGCGAACAGGCATGCAGCGCGTGTCCCAAGACGCGCTTTACGTCATTTTCACATGCGTTTACACTTGAACTCAGTATGGACGCGCCGCTTAAGCGAAAGTGCTCTGGATTTTTCGCCTCTTCAAGGTATCCAGAGCACTTCTAGGTCAGCTTATAGGTTGAAGTGATGGATCTATATTGAAGTGCGTCCGGTGTCGCCAAGTCTATCAATAAGACTGAGGCGAGGATTTATCCAGAGCAACTGGGTCAAGGCGATGTGCCTTGCCAATAAAGGATATGCAGGCAGATATGAACAGCTTGAATAGCTCGATCCCCCTCTTTACCATGAAGAGAAGGCGGTGCGGAGTCTCTCTGTGGGTCCAAGGACTCACTGGATGCTCTGGGAGACGAAGAGGCGGTCGTCGTCGACGGCGATGCCCACGACCGAGTCGGTCGTCACGAGCATCTTGTTGCCCGACGCGTACAGGAACTCGGTTGAGTCGGATGCCGTGTCGGTCGAGGTGCCGGCGGCCACGACGCTGCCGTTCGTGGTCGCGTAGTAGCGCACGCCCTTCGTCAGGCCCGAGATCTTTGCCTTGCCGCTCACGGCTACGGTCGCCTTGCTCTTGCCGTTGTAGTCGCGCAGGATGCCGACGGGCGCGCCGAAGGCCTCCACCACTGAGAAGAAGTTGTGCTGCACCAGGTTGCGGTTGCCCAGGTACCCGGCGAGGAACCCGTCGGCGCTCACCGGCACCATGTCGGCGACCACGGCGAAGTCATTGTCGGCGTCGGAGACGGCAAGCGTGAGGTCGAGCGCGCTGACGGGTAGCACGGGCGACACGTCGCGGAACGAAAGCGTCGAGAGCGAGAAGCGCAGCACCTTGGTGCTGACCTTGCCCGACTGCGACGGGTTGAAGAACGTCACGGCGAGGCGGTTGCCGCTCAGCACGCGCATCGTCGGCTGCGGGTAGAAGCCGTAGGCGCCTGTGCCCCACTCGAAGCTGCCCGCCACCTCGGGGAACACGTAGCTGCTGCGGAAGCTGAGCGAGCCGTCCACAGTCGAGTAGGCGACCGTCGCCACCGTGAGCGCGTCGTTGTTGTTGCTGTCGTAGAAGGCGAGCGCGAGCACCGTGTCCGAGATTATGACCGACTCGACGAAGTACTTGGGCATGTAGCTGGTTTGGCACACGTCGTCCGAGAAGGCCGCAACTGTCATGCTGGACAACGTGAACGAGCTCTTGGTCACGCACAGGCCGCTGCGCGAGTCGAGCTGCGTCGAATCAGTCGTCGTCTGGAAGTACGGGATGAGGAAATCCTTGGTCGAGTACGGGACGCGACGCGCGGCACCGAAAGTCGTGTACATGCTGTCAGCGATTACATTGTCCGGTCCGAACGAGACGGCGGTACTCGTGTACGTGATGGTGCCCGTCGAGCCAACGACGCCGACCTTGACGTACTGCTTGTACGGCGAGCTCAGGTACGAACCGTAGTAGGCGACCACGAACGCCGTCGAAGAGAACGCGCCGATCGTGTTGGAGCCCGAGGTGGTTGTGAACTGCGACTTCTTGGCCGAGAGGACCGTCGGCACGCCCGTGCTGTCGATCGTGATGGGAATCGCGTAGCCAGCAGACGACCACTTCGCCTCCGTGAGCGCCAGTGCGACGGCGAGCGTGTCGGACAGCGTCACGACGTCGGTGACCTTGTACCCACTGACCACGTTGGCGGAGATCACGTCCGCAGTCGTGACGCCCTTCGTCTCGGGGTCGTACGTAACGGTTGTGACCACGCTCTCCGCCTTGGTGCGCGCCGCGTTGACGCGCACGTAACACATGAGGTTGGTCGTGTAGTACGACCCGGTCGTGCCCAACGGCGACAGCGAGAGGTAGTTCACGTATCCGTACGTGGCCGTGGCTCCAGTCTCGAGCATCAAGCCGACGTCGAGGTAGGCGGTGGTGCCCGCGCCGTTGCGAAGTGCAGCACTCGTGTCAAAACTGACAGCATCGCCCTCATGCGCGGTCGTCCCGGGCGTCGCGGCGAAGTTCTCGAACGTGAACCGTGTCGTCGGGCTCGGGCGGTTGACAAAGTGCAGCACGTACAGCGCCGTCACGTTGAGGACCATGAAGAGCACACACATGGTAATAGTGAGGATCTTGCAAAGCGACGTGCCCCTGCCTACGGCCCTGCCCGCTGCCGCGGTGGTGTCCATCTTGACTTCGGCTGGGTCCACGGTCTTCATCTTGACGAGAGGCCGTCAACTGGGATGCCGAAGGGCTGGACTGGGTGCTTGGCTGGCGATTTGGTCGTCCTCGGCCTCGGCTGCTCAGCTGGCGAGCTGGAGCAGGCGAAATGCGGAATGAGGAGAGTGAGAGGGCCGCAGCGAGCTGCCTGGCCGCGTCCCCGTGGCGCGGACGCCCTCTCCCCTGCACTTGCAGTCAGTGATGCCGAGGCATTGCCTTGGCTACACCAGAGACAGCCATGCCGGGTACTGTTCGGCTGGGACGTACACCTGAAAACAAACGATATGCGATGCGATGCATCGCGGCAGCGGCTGCGCTTGAGCTAAATAGCGCATCCAACAGCCAAAGCTTTGGCCAAAGCGCTGCGCTACCGTTTCGATCGCATCCTCGACCTCGACATCATGCGCTCGCGCAAAAGTACCTCACCGAGAGCAGGCACGTGCCTGACGAAGACCCCATTGGTGGCAGAGCGCACTGTGGTATCGAGAATAGCCCCGTTGCGAGTCGCAACTTGCGACTTGCCGCGCCAAATGTGACGAGCACGTTCCTGCCACGTCGTTGGTTGGCGAGTGTTTATAGACCGCAGTAGTCCAAGGCGCTGGTCCTGGCCTACATCTAGGGCAAAGCCTTCGGACGATTTGCTGTAGTCACGGGCAGTTGTGCAGCCAACAGCTCTATCATATACAGAAGACGAGTGCGAAGGAGTGAGTCATTGCGTTACCCTCCGTCTTATTTGGTCCGATCTTATTTGGTCCCGATCCATGCTCGGTCCCATTTTCACAATTAAGGTCATTTCTACAACTGATACTAGCTGTTGAGGTCGTTTCCGATGTTATTAAACGTGTATTCACATTTTTTAGCGCCACCTCGCGTCTCCGCAAATGGACCGACTGAAAACCGAATGCAGCGCACCGCTGCGCCTCCCACTGCCTTCGCTTGGCAACTGGGAGGTGGCGAGCGACAGCAGAATAGTGAAGAGCTTGGCAGCTCCAAAATGACCGCGGGCGCGGAGTGGACGACTACGGTTGTGAACGAGGGGAGAAATTAGACCGTCACGATCAGTGAGCTGCCGCTGACGGCGACACCCACGAGCGCATCCTTGGAGATGACGATCGTGTTGTCCTGCGCCAGGATGAAGTCGTCCGCCGTGGTGGACGTTGGCGCGTACAGCGTGCCCGAGGTCGACGCGTAGTACGCCGTGCCCGACGCCACGTTCGAGACATCGACAGCGCCCGACATGGCGACCTTGAGCTCCGAGCTGCTGGCGTCCGAGACGACGCCGATGGGCTTGCCGAGCGACTCGACGAGCGCGATGCGCTGGTTCTGCGAGCCGGCCCACAGACCGGCGTACGAGACCACGAAGCCCGACGAAACGGGGAGCGTGTCCAGCACGATGGAGTTATACGCGTTCGGGTCCGCCGACGACACGGAGAAGTCTTCGTTCGACACGGGCAGCACGGGCGAAACCTCCGAGATGGCGAAGTCCGAGCCGTACTTGAGCACCTTGACGCTCGGCTTGCCCGAGTTGGACGGGTTAAGGAAGCCCACGGCCAGGCGGTTGTCCGGCAGCGCGCGGATGGTCGGCATGGGGTAGAAGCCGAAGTTCCAGCCGAAGTCGTAGGCGCCCGTGGCCTCCTCCAGCACGTACGAGCTGCGGAACGTGGGGACGCCAGTGATGCTCGAGTACTCGGCGATGAGAATCGTGAGCGCGAAGTTGTCGGCGCGGTTGAAGAAGATGAGCGCAATCACGTTGTCCTCGAGGCGGGCCGAGTCAATGAAGTACGCGGGCTCGACAGCCGTGTTGCACGTCGAGTCGGCCTCCGCGATGGTGTTGGAGCTGAAGTTGGCCGTGAACAGACAGAGGCCGACCGAGCCTGCGATCGTCTGGTTGTCCTTGGTGGCGGTCGAGTCGACCACGAACCACGGGATGGTGAACTTCTCGCTGTCGCTCGTAATGGCCTTGGGCGTGCCGAAGGTCGTGTAGAGCGCGCCGTTGACGTTGCCGAACTGCACGCTCTCGGACAGGGACACGGTGTTGTCGTCCGCGACGCTGCCGACGAGCACGCGCTGGTAGTATCCCTCCACCGAGAACGGCTCGTAGTAGGCGACGGCGAAGGCCGAGTCCGACAGGCGCGTCATGAAGTTGGTGGCCGAGTTGTTGATGGCGAACATCCTCTGGTCCTGCTCGAGCGTCACCTTCTCGTCCGCGATCGTGACGGGCGTCACGTACACCGAGGTCGATTTGCTATCGGCGCTTGTGATGGACGACAGTGCGATGGCCTTGGAGTCCGACAGCGTCGTGAGCCCCTTGATGGTTGCGCCCGAAATGGTGTTGGCCGACTCGGCGTCGGCCAGCGTGACGGTCTTCTCGCTCGAGTCGACCGAGAACGTGGTCAGCACGCTCGAGATGTCCGGCGACGTGCCGAGCTGGTACGACACGAGGTTGGTCGTGTACGTGCTTTCGGACGTGCCGAGAGGCGCGAACTTGATGTACGCCATGTACTGGTCCTCCGATGGTAGCGTGGCGGCCGCCAGGTAGGCCGTGGTGCCGGCGCCGACCGTGATCTTGCCGCTCGCGTCCAGGCTGACGGCTTGGCCCTTGCTGGCCGAGCCCGAGGAACTCTGCTCGCTCGAGAGCGTCGTGGACGTGAATGTGGACGCCACGGCGTCGCTGCTCGAGCCGCCGCGGTCCGCGAAGTGCAGGATGTAGAGCACGATGATGTTGGCGAGCAGGAAGGCCGCGATGAGGATGCTGTGGTAGCGCGCCAGCCAGCTCTTCTTGGGCGGCGCGTCCTGCCTGCTGTAGGCGTAGTCCTCGCTGGGCGTGATCGGCTGCGGCTCGTTATCTTTGCCGCCCATGGTCAATGTAGACGGAGAGACTACCGGTGAGGTTGTGACGGTAGGTAAAGGCACTTGAGTGGCACTGCGCAACTTGGAAAGTGACGTTGCCTCCGCGAGTTGGGCGGCGTTACGTGCACAGAAACGATGGAAGAAAAAGCGGCGTTTGGTGCCAAAATGCGCACCTGTTTGGTATGAAAGGCGTCGCGTTTGTGCGGAAAATGTAAGGAGCGGTAAGGGTTCAGCGGCCCTGAAGCGATGGCCCAGAGAGCGTAGATGCGCGTTTGGTGACGGCAGACGGGGCAAGTGATGTGTGCATTAAAAGTACAGTGCCGAAGCAACTCGGACCAACCAAGCTGACCAAACCAACCAACACCACCAGATCAGCGACGTGTTGGGCGTTTGCATACAAAACCCAAATAATTTTTGTCCCAGTGCGGCGTGTACTGTTGGGGCGGGCGAGCACAAAGCACGCACAGCCGCGCGGGGAAAACATGCAGGGAAGGCCACTGGCAGGTGGCTGTAGCCCCGTTTGCCCGCGCAGTTCAGACGGTGGTCGGCGCCCAGCGCTGGACTCGCGCGCCACGATGGCCAATCCCGCGCAGATTGGCGCTGGGCACGTTCCTGCAGCTCTTATGATTGGTGGAGAAGCTCGCAAGTTGAAGTGATGGAGGATCGCGACGCGCAATCTGAAAAGTGCCAAAACCAGTTGTTATTTTTGCGTTTCCGCTGTTTAACGTAGCGTCGAAAGATACCGTGTTTCGCGCTGTTTTAGTTGATGGGACCTGGTTCCGCGTAGAAAAAAGCAGTTGACGAATAGAAAACGTGGCCCATCCCCCCCCCCCGCATTGTCGATGGTGGTGGTGGGTGGAAGGAAGCAAGCAAGGAACGTCGCGCCTCTCTCTCTCTCTCTCTCTGCACTCTGATGACCGGCCATTCGGATAGCGAAAGCTCAAATGAACATCGGCGCAGAACCGCGGAAGCAACCGGATTCTTCTTGAGCGATCGCCAGCAGTCAAAAGTTCATGTGTATGTGCATGCGTTGCGGGGGGGAAAAATGGAATCACCCACGCAAATGACCCGCTCTGTATAGACGCGCCCGGCAACTGCAACTCGCGATCGGAGGAATGCAGTAGTGTTTTAGTGCAGCTTCCAGTCATCTCTCCGTTCATCTCGACAGACACATTCACGGCGACCTTGCTGCGTTTGTTGTCCACGGCCTGAGATCTGGGGGTGGGCTCCATATTCGTGCTGGAGCGCGTGATATGCAACTTGCACACGGAAAACCCATCTGGCGACATCTTCCATCGTCGACGGAGCCCCCAAAACGGAAGCGAGGGACAAATCACCGAAATGCCAGACAAATATGGCGAGCGAGCGCGCTGAAACGCGTCCGCGATGGAACGGGATGGGAAGCGCTGAGTGAGCGTGGTGTGCGTATCCGCAGCTTGCATGGAGACGCAGCGCCGCTCTGTCAGGCGCGGTCTGCCCAGCGAGTCAGCAGACGGACGAAGTCCTTCAAAGACTGCCCACACCAACGCTTGGCCGGTCAGGCACCGCATTGCTTGCGACCCTCATGTTGGGGTCAGTGATACCATACAGTGGTTAATCACGACTAGCCTTAAATCTGCACTCGTCCATCATTGCGCCGCCAACTTCAACTTTGCGACAAAGGCGGCCGACTAAGATAAGCCCAGCGGCGCGGCGCATCATCGGTATTGCGCGTCGGATAAGATGAGAACCCGCGCATCACACCAGCGACGCAGGAGTACAGTCTGCCCTCTGTTTTCTACGTTTATAATTTTATCATATCCTTTGAAATTTTATATTATTGTTACCCAAATTGTTGGTGAAATCATATTAGAGGTCACCTTGAATAAAATATAATATCTTTATAATTTTATAAATATCACGTTCGTAGAAAACGGAGAGTAGGCTGTATGGAGGCGAGCCCGCTGACGCCACCAAGCGCCGTCACCATCGGGCGGAAGCGGCAGCGATATACACCCTGGGTGGATCTGCCTGACACATGTGTCTATATTGTGGTTGTGTGTTTGGTCCACTTGGGCTGCTGGCGAGTGAAAATGACACTCGGCGACAGAAATGTGCCGCTCAGGCACCGGACTGTTCGTCGCTTTTCAATTTTACGGTCGCGACTTGTTGAGTGTTTCCCAAGCGGCCGCGGCCGCGGCCGTGTCACCACTGTTGCAGCCACTCAATTATCCAAACTACCACCGCGTGCTTTTCTTTATGGCTGTTGACTGGTGTTATCTTCCTCCTATCTCGAGCGTCAGCACGATGCTTTTCTGCGCGCCGATGCACTCGCGAAGGTCGGAGACGCGCCGCTAAAGCTACAGACTGCCTCCCTCGAGCTCTCGCCGCATCCTTTTCTTCAGGCGAGCAGCCACCCAACGCTGTGGGTTTTCGTCGCCGCCGTCATTCCAAAGGAGTCGCATACTCGCTTGTTCAATGCCTCGCCCTCTTGGTATCCGAAGTCGCGCGAAGTCGCTCAGTAGATGTGTCGACGGTCCAGAGTGGCTCTGACGGTAACCACAGGATGACCAACGGTGGCTCGTCCCGCAGTGCTGACAGAGCCGACCCCATCACCACCTAACACCGCACAGGCGCTTCGCTTAGCTGCCTCAGCCACCCTTGGCGCCCTCGGCCAGTGCAGCAGCTTGGATCTCTTGGCGCGTTTTCTTGACGGGGCCGCTGATGCTTGGCTTGTCCAGCTGCGATGCGCTGCGTTTGTTGCCGTTGGTAGAAGCAGGGGTGATCGATCGTGTCTGTCGTTTTGGCTTGACCGACTGGTTCTGCTTAGCGTCCTCCAGTAGCCTTGGCAAATCGACGGATGCGGCGAACGCATCGATGACTCGCGAGGCCCTGGTGCTCTCTGTTGGCGTCATGAAGACCTGTGTCTTGAAGTCGCTTGGGTCTGGAGCCTTCTCTTCGTCAGCTGGAAGCTCCGGAATGAACCCGTACACCGTCTTGTCGGGTTGGAACTGCGTAAAGTACTCGGTCACGCTCTCTCGGCATTTCTCGAGGCTGTAAAACCCATCGGGCGAGAGGCGGTTGAAGATCGCGCCGAGCACCTTCACACCCTTAGTCTCGAAGAAGCACGCGTTCAAATTGAACGAGTCGACAGCGTCGCCCACGCCCTTCTTTCCAACCAGTACCACTGGCGCCTCGACGGCTGATGCAACGTCAGCGTTTGAGACCCCACAGATCGACCCAACGGCCGGATAGCCCACACCGTCGACGACCACAACCTTCTTACCCCGCCCAATCTCGTCGACCTTGGCCTTGGCCTTGGCGAGCAGCTCGGCGGACGAGTCGGTCGCTCCTTTCAGAAACTCTCGCGTGAACCCGCTGTAGAAGAGTATCGGGCCGATGTCGCAGCATGCAATGCCGTGCTGCTGGCAAAACTTGGCGATCAGCTGCGGCTGCTCGCACTGCGTGGCTGGCTTGATGTACCCGATCTCGCTCGCCTTGTACCCCAGGCGAAGCAGCGAACCGACAAGCCCCAGACAAACCGTCGACTTGCCGACCTGCGAACGGTCCCCGCTGATAAATACCCGGATCGGAGGCGACGACGCGTCCTCTGTATGTCCATTGAGATCTGGTTGTGAAGGTTGTGGCGCATAGCGCGTTTCAAACAGGTTGGCGCGCATCCAGCGGCAGATCGCGCTCTTGCCGAACACGACAACTACACGCATGATCGCTTGCTGGCTAAATGCGTCCTGCTCCATCAATCGAGCTAGTATAAACAGCTCAGAAGACGAGCTGGGGCTGTTGACGCGCTCGACATCGTCTCCGCTGTCTGGTCCTTCCGCCGCTTGCGCCAGCTCCGCCGCGGTCGAGTGGAACGCGGTCTCAACGGCGAGCCCGTCCCCGTACAGCGCCGCGAACCCGCGCAGGAACCGGACTAACCACGCGGCCTCCGCGCTGCCGTCCAGGGCGTGCGCCTCGCACCGCGCGTGGAGCACTCGCCTCCCCATCGCCCCCAGCACTTTGAAGCAGCGACCATGAGGAAGAGGGGGTACACTTTTTCGCGACGAGGGTTACACTTGAAGAAGCCCTCAGTAGAATACCGGTACGATACCGTTAATCATACCGACGGTTTGGAGCAGTACGCTAAGTTCGCGCTATTCTTGGTGATAAGTTCGTGTTTTTGGTCCCTCTCGCTCCCTCGCTGGTAAATTCAGGGTGCTGTGTTTAGTCCACATCCTGAACAAGCCGCTGTCGACAGCACGATAATCCAGCGTTAAACGCGCGCTGATTGGTCAGGAGTCCCGAAACTCCAGCGGCATCTCGTCTAAATCAGTACACTGGCGCGCTGGTCGTCGTCGCCGAAACTTTTCCCTGCCGCTTCTTCCACTTTGTTCCGGTCGCTATTGTTGTGCTGTTCCGTCTTATTCAAGCCGTCCCCCCGCCGCGCGTCCTCATACTTCCTGCGCCCACGGTCGTTATCGCGCGCCCACACACAAACCTTCTTTCCTCGTCTATTCCTTCACCCAAGGGCGGAAGGAAAGGAAGGAGAGGGGGGAACGCGGACTGATTGATCATCATCCTGGCGCCAGGCGCTCGCCCAATCTACTGCACGCGCCACTTGCAATCACCTCTGTTCGTCCGCCAAGCGTCGCATATCTTCCGCGCCGCCGCCCGTCTCTCTGCGCCTCGTTTACATAAGTAAAGCGCCGCCGTTGGCTGGGGTTGACATTTTGGATTTCGACAGCTGACTGAAAGGAGTTTCCTATTCCAGGAGTTGAACGAACGATGCCGCTGTACCGCCGCGGCCCCGGATTCCTGGCGGCGCACCTGGACGCGCCACTGAAGCAGGCGTACGGCCCGCCAGACGACAGCGAGCTGGCGCTCGAGATCGACCTGCGGCTGTTCTCGGTGTACTTTCTGGTGGCCGAGTCGCTCGCAACGTTCGTGGGCTACCGCATCGCGCAGCACTGCCTGCGCGGCTGCCGCGTGTGGTTCCTGTCACCGACGGCGCGCATGTGGATCGGCTTCTTCTACTGCTCGCTCAAGATCAGCCTCATCGACTACGCGTTCCACGGGTCGGCGTATTTCAACTGCACGCTGGTCATTATGATCTGGTACGCCGTGTACGCCGTCATGGCGCTTGGCTTCCACTTCGGCCCGCTGCAGTTCCTCTTCTTCGACTACATCCCCAAGAGCAAGATGACGCGCAGCGTGTACCACCAACTGGCGTTCGTGTGCAAGGAGGTGTCGTCGCGGTTCGAGTTCTACGTGCTCCAGCGCTGGCTGGCGCTCCCGCCGGTGCTCGAAGACGGCAACACCATTCTGCCCGGTGCTTCGCTCACCAGTGACCAGTCGCCCACGTCCATCGCGCCGCCGCCACCGACGGGCTTCTCCCGCGTGCACGGCTTCTTTGGCCGAGAGGTGGACGTCAACATCACTCAATGGAACCTGTCGGTGTGCGGACAGTGGGTGCCGGCGCTCGTCGCTGCCGGAAGAAATACTGCGGCGCGTCCGGAGAGCCTCATTGACGCCTTCGAGGCGCGATTCCTATTTATGATGCAGCGCGACGGCCTCCTGCTCGGTTTCTTCCTCATGGTAGGTTTATTTGTTCATGCCAGTCCCTGGCATTGTGCTGATGATGATACTTACCCTACTGTTTATTTGTTTGGTGATGGCAGAGGCCTACAGCCACGCTCATGACGAAGTTCCGCTCGTCGGGGAATGCCATCCCGTTCGAGATCATGCTGCGGTTCCACTGCCATGAGCACTCGGCCCTGGTGACTACCGACCCGCTGTTCCTCTACGCTGAAAGCTGCGTGCTGTTCGGACGCGCGACGCCAGCCCAACGGGCGTACATTTTCGAGCTACTCCGCGCGCTGAACGCCGCGACCGGCCACGCCGTGGACGTGCCGCTGCGCTCGCTGCGGTGCAAGAACTTCATTGAAGCTGGCGTTGGTCGCGTCGTGAAAAAGAAGGCGCGCCGCCACGGGTTCCTCAGCGAGATGGACAACTCGTTCCTCTGAGCAGGGAGACAGCAGCAGAAGCAGTGGAGTAGTTGCCGAGCTCCAGTGTTGTGCTGCACTTCGTACTATATTGTAGCCGAGTGAACGCAGCGACCGACAGATCCTGATATCCTATTTATCATTTTAAATCATATATGTTCTCTTTCCCGGCCAAAGGCAAGCCGGTGTGCACCTCCATGGCAACATGGTCGTGTCTGATGCTTCAAAATCGCACACTTGTAGGTCGCATGGTGATGACCCTCCACGATGAGGTGTTGGGATACCCAACTTGTCTCCCATCAACGTGGGCCGTGTGGATTCAGTGATCGCGCAAGGGAGGGAGCGTCGCAGAGTAAGACGGCAAGATCTCCAGGGTGTGCGTGCAATGCTATCTCGCAGTCGGATCATCATCATGATCACGAGCGTTGACTCTGCCACACCCGCGGCTGCGCCCGTTGTCAACCCACCTCTCTCTCATCCGACCTCCAAATGTGACACCACTGCGTCAAAGGATGGATCATGCTTCGTTATCTGTAATGGACGTTCTGGTCCACCACCAATGCAGTCGACAAAACCACTCGGGTTCACAAGTCACCGGGACGGAATGGCTCCGCCTCGTAGGCAGCGACCACCACTACAGCATTGCTTGTCCGTGAACGAAGACCAGGAGTCAGCAGCTAACCGTTCGTCATGATTTGGTTCGCCGTGTATGTGGCCATGGTGATTGGCTTCCTCTGCGCACCACTGCCGCAGCTCTTTTCGGTCGACTATGCACGAAGGCTCAGTCTCGGATACACTTTGATGCGTCGAGTTGTCGCGATATGCAAGGAGGCGGCCGCATGCGCCGGCCTCCACGCTCTCCAGCTCTACCAAAGGCACGGGGTTCTCCCTCTCGTCGGGAGGACTACCTCTGAAGCGTACCGCAACTTTATCGAGAAGGGTTCGGTCAGCACAACCTGGATAAAGAGCTTTTCGACCGTGAAGTGTGCGTCAGCATCGAATGGAACTGCTGCATATGTCGGCGCTGGGTTGGCGCGTTGACTGCAGCCGGGCGACGCAATGCCGCGCCCACGGCAGGTGCTCTTGAGGCGTGCTTCCTCTTCGCCATGCAGAGCGATGGGCTTTTGCTGGAGTTCTCACTCACGATAAGCAACAGCATTGCCCTCTGATTTCTTCAAGCTTGGTCAAGCTTGGTTCATGCGTCTGACGACCGTGAATGAAGGGCCCGACAACCAAGTGGATGCTCCAGATACAGACCAACGACAGCGTCACAGTCCTTGAAATGGTCATTCGCTATCCACCTGCAAGTCACAGTGCGCTGCTGTCCACCGCAAGTCCTCTGTTTCTGTACGCGGAGAGCGTCACGCTCGGCGGACGAACGACTGCCGCCCAGAAGACGCACTTGTTGTGGGTGCTCAGCGCGTTCAACGCGTCGACCGGCCAGCGCGTGGACATGCCGCTGCGGTCACTCCGCTGCTCCAACTTCGTGGCCGACGGCGTCGGTCGCGAGGCCCCAGGGCGCGCGCAACGCCGCGGCGCGTTCTTCCGCCACTTCAGCCGTTCCTTCACTTGATGCGAGCATTCATGGGAGGTGTATATTTATGTGGTGGTTAGTGCCTGTGTGTCAGTTGTAAAACACTTGATTTTCGTATGCTCAAAGAGCGTACCTCATGCCTCTTTAGTTTGTGTACATCGCTTCCTTCCCTGATCCAAATCACGTTGACATATCCAAGGAGAAAATGGACACGGACAAGCTCATCGGCGCGCTCCTGCTGGCCGCGTCCGTGCTCTCCACGTGCTACAACGAGTCGCGACTGGTGCGCAGTACTGTGGGTCTTGAGGAGGCGTGCGCGCTCGCGACGCCACTGCCGCAGCCCCTGGCGGACGAGCGCAATGACGGACAACTCGTGCTCTTCTCGGGCTTGATCCTGTCCACGGCCATCCCGCGCGAGTCGATCGCCGGTCGCAGCGGGGAGCAGACGCGCGTGAGCCCGTTCGTGATGGATCCGGTGTTCGGAGTCGCAGTCAAGGGCGTGCGCCTGTATCGGCAGGTGGAGATGCTGCAATGGATCGAGACGTCGCACGTGTCGACGAGCTCGACGCTCGAGGACGAGGACCGTCAGCCGGACGAGGAGCGCGAGCGCATCTACATGTACGACCTGCGCTGGCGCGAGGAACCCATCGACAGCCACGCGTTCAACGACATGAGCTACCGCAACCCACCGGAAGACGCGTGGCAGTACCGGTCGCTGGCTGTCAAGGTATGTTCACTTGGAATTGGTTCATCAGTGCGATGATGATGGAGCTAACACAGTTCATTGTGGACTTCTGCGCAGGCTGAAGACCTTGTCATCGGAGACTTCGAGCTGACCGATGCGCTCGTGGACCAGATCCAGCGCAAGGACCGCGTCGAGCTGGGCGCTGCGAGTCGGCGAGCGATGGCGAGTGTGTTGCAGCAGCACCACGGCGCCGACTGGATGGTCAAGAGCGCGCTCCCGAACGCGAGCATCGAGGAAGGCCAGTACATCTACCTCCGCCAGGATGCGACTCGGCAGGAGTCAGAGTTGGGCGACTTGCGCGTGTCGTTCACTGTCACGCCCAACTACCCGGTCACCGTGTGCGCGATGCAGACCAAGAGAGCGACGCTAGCTCCGTTCACCGCTTCCAACGGCGAGAGCATCTTCCTGCTAGAAGACGGGATTTTGACCGCCCGTGAGCTGTTCGACAGGAAGATGAGCGCAAAGGTAAGCGCTATGCATCCGTGTGCCTATCGTTGGACTGCATGTAGCTGAAAAACCTTGTGGTTGCCTGTCCTTGCAGGCTCGCGAGAACTGGTTTTACCGCCTCTTTGCGAGCGTCCTGGGCTTCATCGGCTTCCTGGTGCTGCGCCCGTTCATTTTCGCTCGCTATGGGCCGCTTGTCGCGCACATCCAGCAGCATTTGCTCGCCAGCAGCCTCAGCGTGGCGCTCACGTTCGCCGTCGTCGGGCTCAACTGGGTGCTCCACCGGTGCGTTCGCAGTCGTTATGACATTATTCCAACGCCCTCATCCTCCCGGTTACAGCCATTTTACTAACGTGTGTCATTGTCGTATATGCTATCTGCATGGACTCCATGCAGACCGCTGTGGGCGATCACCGTGACCGCGGTGGGGTCCGTGCCTGCCTGTGCGCTCCTCACGCTCCAGCACTTCAAGCATCCCGTAAAGAACGACTGAGACATCATAAATAACAATGTCCCAATTACGTATAACATCCATAATTAAGTTCTTGCAGAATTTCAACCAATCACGAGAGACATGAGCCGAACTCCAGTCATTTCGCAGTCTTCGCGGAAGAGCTCCCGGCTGATAACCAAAGCGTCGCCATCCACCGCCGCAATTGAGTGCTCGCTACAGCAACGGCACCCCGCAGGGACGACAGACAGCACTCAGTAAGCATGGAGGTGGATTCGGTGGCTGGGCAGGACGTGGTGATCTCGGCGGAGGCGATCGCGGCCGTGCAGCTGCAGCAGCAGCACCAGCAGGAGCAGATGATGGACGTGGAGGACGCCGCGGTGCGGCCCAACTTCCCGGCGCTGAGCGCGCAGGAGACATCGGGCGGCAAGAACGACTTCCGCCGCGTGCGCGTGCCGGCGCACCGGTACACACCGCTGAAGAACGACTGGCCCAACATCATGAAGCCGATCGTGGAGCACCTGCACCTGCAGATCCGCATGAACACCAAGACGCGCTGCATCGAGCTCAAGAACTCGCCCAACACGGTGGACGCGGGCGCGCTGCAGAAGGCCGCTGACTTCGTGCAGGCCTACATGATGGGCTTCGAGGTGCAGGACGCCGTGGCGCTGCTGCGACTCGAGGACCTGTTCATCGACACGTTCGAGGTGAACGACGTCAAGATGCTCAAGGGCGACCACCTGAGCCGCGCCATCGGCCGCGTGGCCGGCCAGGACGGCAAGACCAAGTACGCCATCGAGAACGCCACGCGCACGCGCATCGTACTGGCCGACCAGAAGGTGCACATCCTGGGCTCGTTCGCCAACATCAAGCTCGCGCGGGACGCCATCTGCTCGCTCATCATGGGTGCGCCGCCCGGCAAGGTGTACAACAAGATGCGCGGCGTTGCCAGCCGCATGAACGAGCGCTTCTAAGCTTGGCTACCAACTCGAGTGCATGGATTTGTTGTTAGAGAATCCCATCGGTCGCGCGAACGACAAACGTGGGCACGCACTCATGGTTTGTGGGAACCCGCGCCAGTGTCGAGCTGCGGAGATCGTTTGCTTGCCTATAAATATATTTGTGTAATTACTGAGCTAGATACGCCTGTGGTGGCGTCGTGTGCGGGATGGTGAGGCTGCCTGGGCAATACAAGAGCACCTGAGAATGTCGCCTGAGGGCCTTCACGAGTGGCGCGCGCCCTGCGTGGCGTGCACGATGCGGTTGAGCTCCATGTTGACCAGCTCGACCGTTTTGTCGGCCTCGAAGCAGTCGAACAGCTCCAGGTCCACGCCGGGCATGTCGCTGTAGAACGCCAGGATCTGCAGCACGCACCGTGCGAACCAGAGGTATGAGCTCAAAGCAGGCAACCACGGAACGTGTTAATGCCGAGGCCGCACCGTGTGGCCGAAGCCGTAGCAGGAGAAGAGGCGCTCGTCGCCCTTGACGTGCACGACCTGCGAGTCGATCTGGTTGAGCGTCACCGCTGCACACACAGATAACATCAGCATGAATGAGAACTCCTGGATCAACTGATGGCATAGCGTAGACACCGCACCGAACTGCATGGCGGCGCGTTTGAGACTCAAGATGGTGCGCGTCAGCTCGTCCGTGTTGACCTCAGGCACCTCCGACTGCGCACTAACAACAAATCGATTCACGCGCCGTCAGTATGCGAGCCAATACTCCCCACCAGCACATGCAGGAGACCGAGAGCGACGCACATGAGGTCGCCCGTGCTGCCGTCCAGCAGGCAGATGTACGACGTGCCCGGGTACGCGGCCCGCAGGCGCGCGAACTGCTCCTGGAACATGAGGTGCGCCTGGCTGTTGCGCCGCCGCGACAGGCACGCGCAGAACAGGCTCATCGGGAGTTGCGCGCGGGCGTCCGACCGTCGAGCGTCCGCTCCACCAGTCGGTGAGAAGGGGGGAGGAGCGAGGCGCGCGGGGCGGAGGGCGCGAGGCGAAGCGGGGCAGGCGGCTTCACGACTAGTCAGCGTAACCAAATGACTGCCAAAAATTTTGGGCGCCGCGTGTGAGAATTCACTTGGATTCACTATGGGCAGGAACACAAACAAGGCGACTCGGGGGAAGCTCTGTGTCAGTAGTGCAGATCGCATGTCACTATCTCGGGGTGACATCTACATGGCTTCAACCTGTCGCTGTTGATCAACTCAACCACACGATGAGCATCTCATGTTGTCACCTCGATGCCATTTCCTCTGTGCCTCTAACGCGCGCCATGGTCTCGCAGGCCTCGGCAACGTCTATCTACGCTGGAATGTCAACGCTGCAGGTCATTGATCACGCCTGCGGAGGCGCCCACTGCGGGCACTCGCGGGGCAGCACGAACAGCTCACGGCGCTCGTCCGAGCTGGTGAACGGAGTGTTGTAGGTGATGGACACGATCTCCAGCAGCGGCAGGCGAATGTAGCCTGCCATGATAACATCATAACACAATGTGAGCGACGAGACATAACACGTCAATGATGAGTGCGAGGACGTACCTGTCTTGGTGGGGACCAGTCCGATGCGGACAACCTGTTCGTCAAACGGCAACAGCTCCTCGATGGTGTTCGTGCGGCCGGTGATCAAGAAGTCGCCCGTTTCGTCGACCGGCTTGATACGCAGGCTGTGGAATGCGTTCTCGTTGTTCTTCACGTGCAGGTCCAGTGGGACGATCGCGCCCTCGATGCCGAACGGCGGGGTGTGGATCTGGAACGTCAGCGGAGCTTCCACAAATGAGACCGTCGGCAGCTCCAGCATCGTCGTAACGACGTCGTTGCGCGGCCCACCCGGGGCACTGGTAATGACAGACGAGAGCCGCCGCCACGTCACTTTGATTCTGCCCAGCGTCGCAAACGGGGCCTGAAGCAGCGGACGCATGCGGATGCTGAACGACCGCGAGTCACCCGTGCGGAACACGGCCTCTGTATCGCCAACATCTGACGCACTTTCATCTGACGAGGCCAATCTGCTGAAGCCGGACGGGACCAGCTCGTCGACCAAATTGCGCTCAATCGGCTCGAATTCCATCGAAAGCACTCTGAGCTCCTCCGAGCATGCACCGACGATTGCACCTTGCAGCGTCACCATCTTCCCGATGTAGGCGTACGAGTCCTTCGAGAGCTGGCTCTGCTGCGAATTGATCACGCTGTGCCCGCCATTGGGGAAATCGTGGATAAAGCCTCCTTCCACCGCGAAAGGATTCGTGCAGAGTACGTCGTATCTCTCTTCCAGGCTCACGCCGACGCCTGATTTGGTGGAGTACGCCACTGAAACGGTCACCCGTAGAGTAAGCGCACGGGTTGACCGGACGATAATGCGCAGTGGTTGCTCCGCGAACTGCTCCAAGTTTGTGAGCGGTACCCAATCGCGCGGCTGCAACGAAGAGTCCACGTTGACAGGTGCCATCAGACCTCCAGGTTCCTTCTGAGTGAAGAAGAACGCGTCTTCGGGAGAAGCAGATAGCGGTGGTGGATCGCATCGCACGCGAAAGCTCACATTCTCCAGCGTATCCTCATTGGACGCCAACTTGAACGCCAACATTCGGAAGTCGCCTGTGATCAGTGGACCCTGCGTCACCATCGACAACTTTGCCTTCGGACGCGGCTGCAGGATGATCACAGTTGGGCCGCGAGCTAGCATCTCATCGTCGCCCATGTCGCCATCCTCAAGACCGACAGCGCTCAAGTCGCTACTGGTCCGCGAAAGCTCCGAGATGGAAAACATCGTTTTCCGCCGCGCGAAGCTAGGGGAAGCCGATCCGTTTCCCATCGCCGGCACACGTCCTCTGCTGAAGGATGGCCGTATCGAGTCAACAGTCAACGGCACTGGCTGGTCAACCAGCAAGTTGAAAATCAAAAACTCTGGCTCTGCCGCTGTGCCGTTCACTGCAGTGGCACCATCTCCGAGTTTCGCTTCGCTCGACAGGTAAAACTTGACTTCTTGGAAACGCAACGCTTCTTTGCCTTCGAGTATCCGCAGAGGCACGATGAGACGAGTGGGTGCTCGGTATCCAAACTCGAGCAGCGACGAGAATTTGCCTTCAGAAGATGCGCTCAGCGCACCAAGCTGGCTCGTAGCGTCGTGATGCACAATGCAGTTGTACCGCTCATCACTGAACTTCAGCTCGAGCTTCGCGATTGTGATCGTCGACGGGAAAAACGACTCGAGAACGAGCTCTAGGTTTGCGCTCTCTCTCACGCACGCAAATACACAGTCGAAGTGCGCTGCAGCACTGAACAGCAACCGGCATTGGTCCAGCGCGAGCTCATGGCCATCACCGAGCGACGACGTCGTCGTAAACGGCGTACCAAGCCGACTCGGATCGCGCCATGCCAGCATCATCGTCTCTTGAATTCGCACTCGCTCGTTCACCGGAACGAACTCCTCCACGTTTGGCGACAGAAGCTGCAGCGAGTAATCGATAAACGCCGCAGTGTCGCCCTGACGAAAAGTGCAGATGAGTAGCTGCTTCAAGATCTGGCTCACCTGCGCCCACCACCGCTCCACTGTGAAGATCATCTTCGCTTTCTGGAGTTCTGCGCGCGCACGCTCGTACTCTCCAGCAGCGAGACGCTCAGTGCCAAGCTGAACGAGCAATCGACTCTTGAGACGACTGCGAGGCGTTTTCTGGTCAGCGACGTAGATCGACAGGTGCTGAATGGACTGCTCCAGCAAATGAAGCGTCCGCTTTGCGTGTGGCACAGACCGCTCCAGCGCGTGGCGATACTTGACAAGCGCTTCCGTGGTCGGTTCTTGCGAGGGCGAGTTTGCCTCCGCTACGACCGGATCTCCGCCGATGAATACGGACGGCACCACGACAAAATCCTTCTCGGTCAAAATCTCTCCGTTCAGGGCTGCCTTCGAGTACGTCGACGCCGTGAGTCCGAGCTTAGCAGCCGCCTTCCTACGATACGTCGCGTATTTCGCCGCGATCGACAAGTACAGATACGGCTCCTTGTACACGTCCGAGTCAAGTCCAGGAGCAGACAACGCACCCCGGATGGATACGGCTTCGGCCAGGAGCTGACCGAAAACGTGGTACTGGCGCGACAACCACTCCCAATGCTCGTATGCACGCTCGGGAGGCCCAACTGCGGCTGCATACGTCTTCACATGACGTTGCAGCTGCTCTACCGCTCCTCGGATGTTGTTTGCGGAGAATATGAGGTGATAGCACAGCTTGAAGTTGATGAATTCCGCCATCGTCTTCACTTGGCAATAGCCAACCGCGTCGCTGTTCTTGTCATTGGGCTCGCTCAGGGGCAACGCAACGACCGCGCGGTAGGCAGCTTCATAGTGCTGCAGCACCTTGGTCGTGTAGCGCCGGAACTCATAGTAGTGCGCAATCTTGAAACAGTGACGGACAAACAGCGTCTGATGTGCGACCGACTTGCTCAGAGCCTTCTTGTACCGCTTGACACGCTTCGCTTGCACCTTGTAGTACTCGAGCGCGTAGTTGCGGATAGACGATTCCAGTTTCGCGAGCAAGCTAGATCCTCGGGTGATATCCCGCGATCGCACGAGAATAAGTCCCTTCGAATCGGTTTCCAGTCGCTTGCGCAGATTCGCGAGCCGCTCGTCTGTGACGCTCACAGGAGCAACACCGACGTCATCCACCTGTTGCACGAGGATCAGCAGCACCCTGCACTCTCGCGCTGCGTGATCGTTACGGCAAATTAAGATAGCACGATAGGTGAGGCGGGAAACCCGGACAATGCCAATCAACAACGCTACAACCCATGCGTCGTACCAGATACAGCGCGCTTGATCTGTTCCATTTCCTCGCGCATGGCCGTCTCCTGCGCGAGCCAGTCGCGCTGGTTCCACCGCGGGTCAAACTCGTGGAACAAGAGCACGACGGCAGGCAACAGTTCATGGTGCTTCTTGAGCCACCGCGCCTTGAGGATGCCCTGCACACGATAGCCCTCAAAGTCGCGCTGGCTCTGGTTGGGGAACGTCCCATGCTTCTCGCGCACCTCCTTCTTCACGGGGAAGCGGTGGTCCGCCGGCAGCGTCGCGAAGTGCAGCTTGGGCACGAACTCCTCGTTGATAGTGCGCACGTGCGCGAGCACCTTGGCCTGCAGTTCCCGCGCGCCCAGCGCCGCGATCAGCGGATACGGCGTCTCCTTGAGCTCGGTCCCGTAGTTTTCCATCGCGATCGAGGTAGCCTGCCGACGACGTCACCTGCGATCCCCCACCGATCTAACTGGAAGTGTTCAATGCGAAAAAGTGCGGAGGCGGACACCAGCGCCGATGGATAAGAGGAAAGGGAGGGAAGGGAGGACACGTCAGAGGGAAACCGCGGAGGCGACACCCACGGCGAAGGGAGGTCTCCTCTCCAACGCCGTGCGTCCACGACGGAGGCCCAGTCCTTTCTCGGGGTGGGCGATGTCGCGGAAACCCCGCGCGCAGTTCTTCTTCGACTGACACGATCGCCTACCGCCTGGTTCTTTCCGACTCAGACCCTTCCACGTGAAATACCGGTAAATACCGCCATTTTGGAGGTTATTACCCGGTATTACCGGTTTGGAGCAAAGGAAACCGACACTGTAGCCGCAGAAACCCACCACGCTTCAAAGCTCTATCGGTTCATTTAGATCGCAAGGTGGCCATGCTCCTGGCGTCCCGGTGCGCGATGGCATCGGCGCGGCTCCTGCGCCGCCCGCTGGTCGGTGGCGTCACTGCTTATGCGCTAGCATGTGGTGTTGGGGTGGAGCAGCGCGCGCTGCTGAGCGGCGCAGCCGCGTCCTCGTCTGGCTCAAGCGACCCCAAGAAGAAAAAGTATCTGAACGAGCCCAGCTTGCGCGTGCGCATCGTGCCCATGTTCAGCGACAACTACGGTGTGTTGCGGGTCGTCTAACGCAGTGGAAATATAGTGGTGATATGTCACGGACTGATGCGCTTGTCTGTCTGACTCAGGGTACGTGGTGGTGGACGAGGTGAACCACACCATGTTCACCATCGACCCAGCCGAGCCGGAGAGGATCTTACCCGTGCTACACGAGGAGGAGAAGCTGCGCAAACGCGAGTTCCTCGGTATCCTAACGACGCATAAACACGCGTACGTATCGCTTCGCTACTGATGCTAGTCGCGACGTGTCAGCTGACCTAATGAGTGTTGTGATGCTGTCGCGTAGTGATCACGCCGGCGGCAACTCGGAACTGGTTGAGCAATACCCGAACCTGTTGGTCACGGGCCCAGAGAATGAGATGATCCCTGCCTGCAACAAGCCGCTCAAAGGTGGCGAGAAGTTCAAGATCGGCGCGACCAAGATTAAGGCGCTGTCGGTGCCGTGTCACACGCGCGGCCACCTCGCCTACGTCGTATCGGGCGACCCGGAGACACCACCTCTGCTTTTCCCAGGCGACACGCTGTTCATTGGCGGGTGTGGAAGGTTCTTCGAAGGCACGGCGGAGGACATGTACCACGCGCTGTACGAGGTGATTCTCACACTTCCCAAGGACACCCGCGTCTATTGTGGGCATGAGTACGTCTCCGCTCGGCTCGCGCTACTGGTATTGTACTGAAGGAGTATCTAACCAAGTATTGATGCGTTCACGCAGATACACGCTCTCAAACTTGCGCTTTGCGCTGAGTGTGGACCCTTCGAACGCTGTTCTCCGCGACAAGATCGCGTCTGTGCGCATCCGGCGCGCCAAGAACCTGCCGAGCGTGCCGTCGACGCTGCGCGAGGAGATGCTATACAACCCATTCCTTCGCGTACACAACGAGACCATTCGCAACGCCGTGGGTGGCTCGGACCCCGTCAGCGTTCTCGACAATCTGCGTCGGCGGAAGGACTCGTTCGAGTGATGTGACGCCACAGACTTGAGTCGCACTCGTCTCGAGCCGACAAAACACTGAAACAGCGAATCACCAATCCAGTATTGGCCTATCTCATCATAAATCTGTCGCGATATCTATAGTCATGACAGCGCAATCTTCGTATCTGCTGCCGGAGTCTTGCCCTCGCTGTCCTCTTCCTCCGACTTTCGCTCACTCGACGTCATGGACAAGAATGTGGACCAACCCATGCTGACGCAGTTGATGAAGAGGATCCGGTACCGCAGAGGCACAACCCCGTAGGTCACGACATTCGCGAGCGGCCAGACCATGTAGTTGGCGGCCATAGTCTTGGGGATCTTCTGTACCGCAAAGTCGAACGCGTCGCCGAGCGACTGGCCTTCCATCAGTTTGGTGGTCGTGAAGAACAGCATGTTGCTGTTGGGCGCGAACACGAACATGTCGAGCAGGATCTTCTTGGCGACGACGGCGGCGCCCGCGCTGCCCACCTTGCGCTCCACGAAGTTGACCCATGTGTGCGCGATGGGCGCGAACATCGCGCCGCCCCACAACATCATCCGCGCAGTCCGCTCCAGACCAGCGTCGTCTTGGTCATGGTCATCGCGCTGGTCGCCGCGCTTCAGCTTCTCCACGCGCTGCGCGATGCGATCGGCCACGCCGAAGAGGACCGCGGACGTGACGCTCTTGGTCAGGACCGGTGACGACCGCAGCCAGCCGTCGTAGCTGCCGTGGAGCCTGCGCATGACCAGGGAGGGAAGTGATCGATCGAGTGCGTGTTGGAGTGTCAAAAAGGTGCAGCGGTCAAATGCAAAAGCGAATGTACATTTTTATACTTTTATGATTCGCGTAGGTAAATGAAGCTGCTTGTTTGAGCAACTCACATGGACACCTCCGCCCAATGTAAACTTAATCAGGTATTAATACGTTGTAAGCAGCTGGAAGATCGTCATCGTTTCTGAAGAAAATGATCCCGATGTCAATTGGTATACTTACTGCTACACCGCTGCATGGTGCGACCGCTTCGCATCGCCTTGTTCTACGTCATGCACACTACCACTCGGTCCCCGTTCCTCACCCTCCACCGGTCTGCTTGCTCGTTGGGACAGGTACGCAGACCACCCGAGGCTGACGACGTTCACGAAGAGGAGCCGGTATTCGAGGGGCACGACGCCGAACGTGATAATGTTGGTCATGGGCCAGAGCGAGTAGTTAGCCGCGACCGTCGCCGGGGTCTTGATGATCGCCACGTCGAGCGCGTCTCGGAACGGGATGCCCTCCATCAGCTGCGTGCTCGTGAAGAACCAAATGGGCATCTGGGGCGCCACGAAGATCATGTCCGACACCACCTTCTTCAACACTGCAGTCATGCCTCTGCCCTTGATCACGCGGTCCACCGTGTTGTACCACGTGTGCATAAGCGGCGTGTGGATGAACGCTCCCCACGCCATCATGCGCATCGTCCGCGCGGCCGTTGGGCTCACGATGCCCTCCCCGTTTCCATCAGTGTCCGCTGGTCGCGCCTGGACGTCGCCGTCTTCGTTGTCGTCCTTGTAGTATGCTTCTATCCGTTGTGCGATGCGGTCGCCCGTGCCGAAGAGCGTGGCGGACGTCGTCGCCTTGGTCAGCAGCGGGTAGCGGTGCAGCCAGTCGTCGTACAGCAAGCGGAAACGTCGCGCCATGCTGTCAATCTCGTATATCGCCTGCAGTTAAACGGCGTTGTAGCAGAGACTGTTAAACCCTCGTGAGCTCTGGGCAGAAAGTTGCGCAATGACCGTGTCATTCGCGCGGGTGCCGCCCAAATGCATGTCACACAACTTCAGCTTCACCCAACAAACGACCACGTACGAATGCACTGTGACACTTCAACTAAGTTTACACAAAACGGTAGCACACTCGATCTTGCTGAGCGCACCGCTTCATCCTTGAATTAACATAACAGATACTGTACAATAAATGCGACTTGCAGCGAAAACGACCATAATCGAGCAAAAGATCTGTCGACTCGCGCGTTTTACAACTCGGATGCACACGGATGTGATGGTTGAACAAGGCACGTTTCATAGATATTCCTTGCGCGCACTACCATGGCACGCTTCGCTCTACTGGATGCAAATAGTAACGTGACGATTGGTCGGTTCACACCTCCCCCTCCGTCTCCGTGGTCTCCCCGCTGATCTGCGTGTTCGACATTCGCGACAGAAAACTCGACCACCACAGACTCACGCAGTTGCTGAAGAGAATGCGATACTGGATCGGGACGATGCTGAACGCCACCATGTTGGCGAACGGCCAGACGGAGTAGTTGGCCTGCAACGTCGCTGGTAGTCGCTCGAGCCCGGCATCGACGGCTTCGTGCGGGAGCTTGCCCTCCATACACTTGGTGGTGACGAAGAACGCCAGCGAGATCTGCGGCGCGAAGAAGAACATGTCGAGCGCAATTTTCTTGCCGAGCACCACGACGCCTGTGCCGGGGATGACTCGATCCACGAACGCGAACCACTTGTGCAGCGTCGGCGCCAGGAAACAGCCGCCCCAGATCATCATGCGCAGCGTGCGCCTCGTGCTGGCGCTGAGGAACTCGTCATGCGCCTCTTCCATGTCGGCAGCAGTGACAATCGCTAGCTCGTTTGAAGACTCGCCTGCGACTCCGACCGCTGCCGCCTTCACTTCCGCTTCAGCGCGCTGCGCGAGCTGGTCGCCCACGCCAAAGAGCGTGGCCGATGTCAGCGCCTTGGTCAGCAGCGGCACCTGGTGCAGCCACCGGTTATACGCTTGCCCCAGCCGACGCACCATCGTGGATCAAACGGCACGGGCACGCCGGCTGCCCGCTTCTCCTGCTGCCCGCAAATCGCGGAATGCGAAGCGCACCGGACTACTTAGCTTGCGTTACACTTTGTTGCGTGATCTGGAAAATACCGAGAGCTCTCGTTAAAGTTTACAATGAGACAAATTGATGCAGAATATCAGCTAGCCATGGTACTCGTTGAAGATAGAAATAGAGCAGTACGAGTTCTCCAGCAGTGCAACCAGCAGACTAATACGGTTGTCATTGGATGTGCTGGAGGCACACGCGTTCTCACTAGATTATTAGCATTGTTGCAGTTGCTGAGTGTTCATATCCACCGTGACGATGTGCTGTCTTGCTTGCTTTCATCCTGCGCGGCAAAGCGTCTAAATCGCCGCGGCCTCCGCTTCATCCCCCATCACCATCGATTTCAGCGACCGTGGCGAGTCGGAGCCGCTACTGGACATGATAGACAGGAACGTGGACCAGCCGACGTTCATGAAGTTGATGAACAGGATGCGGTACTGCAGCGGCACGAACCCGAACGTGCAGACGTGGATGAGCGGCCACACCGTCCAGTTGACGGCCAGCGTGGGCGGCACCTTGGCGACGCTGGATTGAATGGCTTTACCCACCGACTCACCCTCCATGCATTGCACAGCACTGAAGAACGCAAACGCGACCGGCGGAGTAAACACGAGCTGGTCGAGCGCGATCTTCTTGACGACAGCCGCGCGACCCTTGCCGCGCACTGCCTTCTCCAGGAAATTGTACCAGCCATGGCCCACCGGCGCGAACAGCAGACCGCCCCAGACCATCATGCGCGCCGTGCGGCTCAGACTGTCCTTCCGTCGCTGCACTGCGTCGTCGTCGTCGTTGTCCGCGGCGGCGTCCGAGCCTTCGATGCGCTGCGCAATTCGATCACCGAGACCGAACAACACCGCCGAGGTCATGCCCTTGGTCAGCAGCGGGCGCTCGTGCAGCCACCGATCGTAGGCCACGCGGAACCGCACCATTGCTGCCGGGGGTGTCAGATGTAGGCGGCAAGCGGATAACGCTGTGTGGAGAGCGACAAGTTTCTGAATGGCGCGACCCTGTGCAGTCATATTTCTGGAGCTGCTGGTGTCGCTTAGGCAGCAGATCGCATGGATACAGTGCAGAACCTCGTGTCATCTGCTTCGTTTGACTGCTATGACCTAGTTTTACTATGCATCGTTAACCCAACGATTAACCAAAGTGAAGGGAGGTCACCCCTATCGTTACACTTCGTGAGTAACTCAATCACTCATCGCGGGTGTGCCTCCATTTGTTTACTTAGTCGGTTTCTAACCGATACTTAACCAAGAGTCAGTCACAAGCGCTAAAGTTGCAGTAAAACAGGAGTGAATGTTCAACCTGTGTGATGATCGTGTACCCGGGGTTAGCCCCGTTTCATCTGTGGGGTTACCCACTCGAGCCATATTTACACATGCAACACTCCCCAAGAAAAGACGGCAGATGAAGGTGTCGGGTATGCGCCTTGGGTACTCCTCTTCCTCGTGCATGGAGGCCACTAGACTCATGACGGAGGCTTCTTCGTGCTTTTAATGTGCCCAGGTCGCACTGGAGCAGCCGACTGCTTCTCATCGGACGCTCCGCTGTCCATTTACAGTTCCCGGTCGCGAAAGAAGTCGCCGGCGGGAGCGCACCGTAAGAAGTCGCTGACGCTGGCGCCCTCCGCCCCTCTCGGCCCCGCAGGACGCAAGCGCGAGCGGATCTGCGACAGCGTGAAGCAGGTGCTGGCGGCTTTAGCGCCGACCCATGTAGAAGTGACGGAGGTGAGCTGCGCACGGCTACAGCGACGACTACTGGGCACCGGTCGCTATTGGTACCGCTGCGTGAAGCAAGAGAAGCAGCACCAGCACGGTAAGTGCCGGTGGGAGGCGCAGTGCTATGAAGTGCGATGCCGCAAGTCGACGGCAGAGCGCGTCCGTACGGGTTCGTGGCACTCGCTGAAGCGGCTCGGCAGCGACGACGTTCATTTGAAGCACTTGGGGTACTTCGACTCGGAAAAGGCGGCAGCGACCGCGTTCAGCGCTGCCTTTCACGCGCGCGATGTCACCAACCCCCTCACGGGCTCGCACTTCGTCAACAGCGAGCTGCCCGTCCAGCTGGTCAAGTTCTTCGAGGTTGTAGTCGTGTCGGAACGATTTTCGCGCAGAAACCAGATCCAACGACTAGAAATGGTGTATGAGGCATTATTAGTGTCGGCACAGCTCGTCAGCGAAGCTATCGAGGTGGATCAGCAAACGGAGAAGGCTGAAGTGACAGCGCCCATGGTCCGACAGGTCAAAGGCTTCACTTGGATCGGTGAGAACGTCCTGAAGCTTCCGCTGTGGAGGTTCTTGACGTCATACTTCACTATCCGCGCAATGACTCCGACGCAGTGGTCATCCAGCGGACGTCATGAAGGGATGGAGCTATCTCACACTGAGCGATTCGGACTGAGCCATATGCTGAATGATCGCGCGCTGGGTGTCAGTTCCACGGCCGTTCCCGTCTATCAGGACCTCGCGCAGCTCCTGGCATCAAACCAAGAGTCAACTGATGCATCGTCTGTGTTGCCGCATTTTTATCATGGCTTGCCTGACGAGCTCAAGCGCATGATTGCTGAGGAACAGGCGAGAGCGAATCCCGTACTGCGTGAAGAAGCCACCTCATCCACCGCGGCTGTCTCGGGGATGATCAGCAAACTGGCAAAGAACACAGAGGACGCCTTCGTGCGGAACTACCTCAAACGCCGACGCGAGTACTCACGCGCCGCGACGAAGCTGCAACTTATTTTCCTGTCGAACATGCAGAGCAAGACGCTTAAACATCTGAGGCGGCGTCATCTCGGCGCAATAACGCTGCAGCGGCTGTATCGCGCGCATCGACGGCGACAATATGTCGCCTTGTACTTCCGCGTCGCTACTTGCGCGTCCCTGCTCATTCAGTCGACGTACCGATCGTTCGTCTCCCGACGGCAAACGCGGCAACTACGGCAGCAAATGGAACAAGCAGTGCTCACGATCCAGCGACTCTACCGCGGCTTCAGAGCGCGTCAGTTCTTCCGATGGGCGTGGCAGATGCAAGCGGGTGCGATCACTTTAGAGCGTCTTGTCCGTGGTTTCATGGCCCGTAGACGTGTTCAACGCATTCGAACAGCCAAATTCAAGACTACGGTGATTATTCCAGCGTGTCGAACGATCCAACGAGTATGGCGAGGGCATCGAGCAAGAGTGAAGGTACGCGAGAAGCGGCGAGTGCGCGAAAGAGTACTGATCTTGCTGCCCGCAGCGATGCGGATCGAGTCGCTGGCACGTGGGTTCTTGGCGCGAAGACTCGCAAACCAGTACCGCCGCGCGAACCAAGCGTGTCGACTCATCCAACGCGCCTGGAAACGCTATCGGTACAGGCAAAAGTGGTGGGCGCTGATTGTTTTGCGTCAGCAGAATCGCATGGCTTCTCGAATTGGCGCGCTCGGCCGCGGCTACATCGCACGCAAATTTGTCGCTAGAGAGCGACGCTGGCGCTACTTTATGAACGTTGTCGAGCCCGCTGCACTCAACATTCAGCGGGTGTACCGCGGATACATAGTGCGCAGACGCGTCGAAGCAACCAGCGACCGCATCGAGGCCGCCATTACACTGCAGCAAATGTGGCGACGGCGCTCCAACATCAAGAAGATCCAAGCCAAGCTCTTAGGCTTTCGAGAGTCCATTCGGCATGCGAGCGCGTCCAGAATCCAGCGCGGATACCAGTGCTATCGAGCACGACGGGAGCTTCTCTACTTGCGTCTGGCTCGTCAAGGAACGTGTGGAAAAGCTGCCGTCGTGGTTCAGTCTGCTTGGCGAAGCCACTGCAGCCGCAAGATACTCAAGCAGTTCCGCTTCTGCTCGATGATTGAGCGAAAGGCGGATGCGCTTACAACAGCGAAGGACGAGCGAGAGATGATTGAGTTTGACCTCTTTGACGCGCGAGCGGACCTTAAGCGGATAATCCGGTACAAGGGCAAGTCGCTGCGACGGATCAAAGAGCTCAAGGCCATGCGCATCGAGTGGGAGCGGCGGCAGCCTGTGGTCGAGAAGGAGCTGAGCCAGCTGACAGAGGAAGACATTGACCGCGGCTGGGGAGAAGCTTTCGTGACAGAAAAGCACATTCTCCACTACAGTCTGGAGCTGTCGGTGGAGGACATTCTGTCTCGCCGAGAGCAAGTGCGTGAGTATGAGATCGAGATCGAGGACTTGCGCCTGGAGATTGAGGATCTCGAGCGCGACCTCGAGGAGTGTCTACTGTCCGAGACCGGGGAGCTTGAGGCGTATCGCGATTTCGAGATGGCCCACGCCGCGCGAATGTTCCAGGAGGAACACGACCGACGCGTGCGACTGCAGCGCATTCGGTGGCGGGTCAAGAACGTTCGCAAGAACGTCATTTTGCGTGAGCGAGCAGACCTCGGCTCTATCGAGAAGCAGTTCCTCGCCAACCAGTCTGTCGACGAGCTTGGCGCACTAGCGTTTGAGAAGAAGCAGCTGATTGAGAAGAAACTCCAACAGGCGATCAGTGGCGCGGTGGATTCGCGCACAAAGCAGACCGCAGAGGCGATTGAAATGCGACGCGACGCGGTAGTGCTTGACGGGTTCTACAGCGCCATTCAGCGGATGGTCGACATCACCAAAGAGCACTCGTTCCACTACCGCGTGCCGAAGGTGGACTTGCGCGAAGATCCCAACATGATCATGTGTCAGGAGTGCGGGCACATCAATTGTGATTGCGAGGCACAGCGAACTGAAAATAAATCGAGTGCGGGGAAAACGCCAGCGAATGATCAGCAGCAAGGATACGTCGCCAAGTCCAGGATGAGGAACAGGCTCGCCAAGAGGTGGCGATACCAAGATGGATGAGCGGTGGCTGGTCATTACCGCTTGTTTGGAAATGACTGGGAGCGAATACACAAACGACACACCCGAGCTTGGCATGCACCTTCGTCGAGCGACCTAATCGTCCGACCAGTCGGAAGCCTCGGACATGCTCAGCGAGTCCGCGCGGTTGCGTAGCCCAATCATTTGCTGCAAAACAAGAGAAATATGGCAATGTCAGCAACCTGCCGCCTCAATAGTGACAATACGCTCTACACACAACTGTCGTACCGATTCGAAGTCAGCGATTGGGTTCTTGGGCTCTTCGATCTTCGGCGGCGGAGGCGCCGGGTGCGCAGGCTTTGCGTCGGGGTCTCGTTCTTGGTCCTGCTTCTTCTTGATGCTCCGGATTTGGGCCAGGAAATCGGTCTACAGTAGTCATACCATCATAAATGTCAAAACCTCACCAGTTCGCAACACTCCTCCCATAAGTCCTCTTACCTCGCCATCGTTGGAAGCCTTCTCGACTTCAGAGCCGGAGCCTCCATCTACACTGCCGTCATCGGACATCGTGACAGACGGCAGCTTGTTCCGCTTGTCTTCATCATAGTCCGACGCCGGGGGTGGGGGCGGCGGCGGCTGCGACGGTGCCGTGACTTCTTTCGCCGTCAGCACTGGCACAGGCTTGGCAAAGCGGTCGCGCTCCCGCTTTTGCTCAAGCTGGTCTTGTTTGCCACTGATCGCGGCCTGGCGACGCAGCATTCGCTGCTTCATCTCTTCTGCGATCGTCAGAGGTGCTGCCGTCGCCTGTTTTGTGCCCACAAATATCAGAAAACTTCCGAATCAACCAATACACGCTCTGAATGAAGCTTACGTACCGCCGGCTTCTCGATGGGATCCGCCTTCGGAGCACTAGGATCCACCTGCAAACAAGTTCAAAGCGTTAGACTCCCACGATTTTCAGGTTGTCCTTCAAGATAGCAATATCCATGCAGCGCACCTTTCGCAACTTGATGTTCGGGTTGCGAATCTGATCAAGCAAACTCATCATTGGTGGCGCGTCATCCTCATCCGGCGTTGGCGCCTGTGCGTTTTGTTCAGGCTGCGGTGGGGGTGGCGGCGGCGGAGCATCTTCGTCAGCCCCCATCGGAGGAGGCGGCGGCGGTGGCATCGAATCGTCATCTTCATTTTCGTAACCCAGCATCGGCGGAGGCGGAGGCGGAGGAGGAGCGTCATCGACCTTCGAGAAATCGACAGTCGGCGCAGGTGGCGGCGGAGGAGGAGCGTCGTCCGACGGACCAACTTGGAAGCTTTGATCCGTCGGCTCCTGCGCGACAGGGCCCTCCGAGAAGCTGGCGACTGCCGGCAAGTCCGGAAGCGCCTTGTTCTGAAACATCGACGGAGCGATCGACGTCGTCGCTTCTCCTTCGGCAGCATACTTGTAGTCGGCAATGTTCTCGAGCGGCAAGTTCATCGGCAACTTGGCTGACATGTCCGGCATGATTCCCATTGAGGGGTGGAACTCGAAGTTAAGCCGATGCACCTCGGGCTGCGATGCAATGCAACAGCAATTGTTGAGCAAGAGTGCCTAGTAAACCGTAAAAAAAACACCCCAGTACAAATGACGCACCAGCTCATCGCCAAACTGTAACGTCCGAGGGGCCATCGCGAGCTCCTTCCGCTTCTCTTCTTCCTCTTCATAGTCTGTGCCCAGCAAATTGTCCCACGAAGTGTACTAGGAGCGCCACAAACATATAAGACACAAGTGAAGTAAGTCCACAGGTTGGTAAGAGTCCATGCGTGTGTGCACGCTTTCATCTTGCTTGCCCACCTTTTGGTACGGATTCTCACCAGAGTTGAACAGCAGCAGGCTGCCAACGGACGGAATGTACTCGGGCAGGCGCCCCAGCCCTTCCTATGAGAATGGCAGTACGTCAAACGGTCAGTCACTCGTTAGCACAATGTCGTCGCGTCACGCGAGATGTGCAATGCATGTGAATAGAACGCACCTTTTCCATGTCGACTTCCGGCTGCTGCGTCTCCTGGTACAAGTTGACCTTCTCGAACAGCTCGACGACCTCAGTCATGTTCTGCCCGCGTTGTGCAGGCGGCAGCGGCTCCTATATGGTACAAGATAGTTGTTTGTCAGTATAACTAGCTTTGACTCCTCATCTACCATCTCATGCACCGAGGCAGTGTGTTTGCTCACCGCTGGTAGGAAGTGCGTGTCCTCGTCGGCGTCAGGCACGACCGACGGCGCGTCCGCATATGGCTTGTCATGGAACAGCGTCTTGGTCATCGGAAGCACTAGCGAATACCACAAACACGTCAGTGTTACTTTCGTCAACCTTGTGTCAGGACAACACAGTGACGGCACTGTATGTACCCTTGGGCGCCGGGTACTTGGACGTGGAGAACACGGTCGTGGGCTTGTTGGAGGTGCGGCGCGCGGTGAGCGCGTTCACCTTAGCCTGCGCCACGCGGATGCGCGCATCGACGGCGGCCACGCGCTCTTTCTCCTGCGAGATCTTGTGCGCGAGGCGGTTGAAAATGTCACCGACCACCGCGTCCAGCTGCGAGAGCTGCTTGATCGCGTCCTTGGCCACGAACTGCGGCCGCAGGTCCTCGTACACACGCTCTACCACGTACACCTGCGATGCTTGCATGCTGGCGGACCGGTGCGGCGGCGCGGGTCGCCGTAGCGCGGGCGCTTGAGCGTGGGGAAGCGGGGGAAGAACGCCGCGATCCCTACTTGGGCTTCCTGTTGCTTTCTTTATGAATTGCTTGTTGTTGATGCCGGGGTTTTCGAACGTCGGGTTGTGGCATTCTTAACAGTTAAGTGAACACGGTTGAAGCTGGCATGGAGCGGTTAAGAACACCGCAATATGTTTGATTCTCAAGAGGATCAACATGTTGGTTGTGGACTCGGGGTGTATTGCAACACATTTGTGACGCGGCCACACTCGTTCATCACCTTCGCTATCATCGTCCTATTACAGTGCGCGCCATAAATAGACGAAGAAAATCGAAATTTCGATAAATCGTCGAAATGGCGCCGTACAAATCTGGGAGTGGGCTCAAATTAACGTACAGATTAAGACGAGTTGCCACATATAGTTTTGTGTCGCTTTGGGCTACCAGTGAAGAGTTATGACCGAAAATGTAAAAATTGTCATTTTGGACCGCGACAAAAGTATACGAAAGACTTCCATTTTGCGTCGTTTAGGCTCCTATCTGGCTAGAAATCGACACCTAAATTGGTCCTAGTACTTGGTCTTGTGTCCACGCTGCAGCAGGACGTCACTTCACCGGTCGTTCATCGAGTTCACGAGCTTGGCGATGACCTCCATGCCGATACCATCCCACGCTGCTCGAACGGCGTCCTCGAGCTCGTTGACGGTGTTGTACTGCGTCCTCGCGTCATACATTTTGCGCGTAATGATGCCCCACAAGTTCTCGATCGGATTTAAGTCCGGCGAGAGCGTCGGCCAGTCGAGAACGGAGACGTTCAAGTCGCTCAGGAAGA
>JAASGW010000012.1:0-133882 GCA_023334395.1 Phytopythium sindhum
ACGAGCGCGGCAGCAGCAGCCGCTCCTGCTTTTTCCACGGACCGTCCAGCGAGCAAGTGCTGCCGCTGTACGCGTCCGTCTCGCCCAAGCTGTGGGACGCGCTGACCAGCTACTGCGACGCCGAGGCTGCGACGCACTAGGCTCTCACGCACACGCGCGTACGGAACGAAAGAGATAGGATACCTCGAGTAGATCAAGACACTGTAGTCACTGCCAATATTTAAACGAAATGAACCCATTGACCAACGAACCAACGCCTCGGCGCGTGGGCATGTTCCATTGCCATGGCCGGCTCACAGCGCTGGCGGAATATTACCTTGGCGAGGTTGCTTATCCATTCTCAACGGTGTCGTCCGCGACGTCGTCCATGACTCCTCCCCTCCGCAGTCCCCGCGATTCTAACTCGGGCCCCGGTCGGTGTAGCGAACAGAATGGTGATTTCTGCCGAGTGCGAGGAAGACGGGCTCAAGGTTCACGCCGGCGGCGCTGCTGCTCTATCGCCAAGGCTAACCTTGTGGACGCCGCGCATGCAGTGCTGTGCAGTATGCGTGCAGCGATGGTCTCGGTAGTAGCCAACGACTGCGCAGCGATCGAGGATCTCGCCGCGTACTTGCTGCCCAATCCTGAGAGATCAGCCCTCTGGGTGGCTCCAACACGGCGGCAGCAAAAGAGAAGAGCTCTGGTTGTTTCCGGTACTCATGCTAGCCATTGCCCATTACTCCCCAAAGTCGACCCGCGTGATGTCCACGTCGCCGAACACGACGATGCAGTCCGCTAGCACCTCCTACCGCCCCAAGAACACGCCACGAGCCGTTGCAATCAGTCGTCATCGCTTTACGCACCACCCTAATACGAGTGCTATTACTCCATACCGGGTCGTTGGCCGCTCGCGCCGCGATGGTCGGGAAGTACGTCCTGACCGCTTCGAGCGCCTTGGCGTCCGTCTGCGAATCAACACACGAACGTCAGCGGATGAAAACTCGTCCTCCACCTCGCATTACTCCCTCCTCGCACCAGCAGCAGCTCGGGAGTGAAGCGCAGCTCGTCGCTCTCAAGCTGGCACAGGTCGCCGCCCGTCTTGCGCACCACGAAGCTCGCCTCCTTGTCCAGCTGCCGTCGGCCATAGACGTTCGTCAATGCACTGCAGTTCTCAAGCACCACCGCGTCTCAACACGCATGGCAACACCTCGTAGTGGAGCACGGTCAGTCTGTACTCCTCATATCCCCCGTGCGAGCAGCGCACGCTATTATGCGCACGTGAACGCGCCGTCAGAACCAACACTTTCGCCTCACGGTGCACATGCCAGCGAGCCAATCCACCAGTCGTCGACGGGCTGCTGCTCGCCTAGCAGTCCCAGTTGCGTCCGCGAGCGTCCGCAGATAAAATACCCCTGGAACCACGCGGCGCCATCGCCCTCTGCGCGCGGGAAGCACAGCGCCGCGCGCCCCTTGCGGCCCGCCAGCGTCGCCGCCGGCATCTTCCGATTTGGGAAAACGGGACACTTGTACGCTGGCTTGCACAAATTATTCCGGACTGTAGGTCTTGCTGACACCCAACTACCCATGGCAACACCACTTATAGTGGGCCAGACCTCCTCGCCCTGGACACAAGGAAAATGGCAGAGTTGCGAAGCCTGGCGGACGCGCCCGAGCTGGCGCGCGCCGTCAAGAAGCTCAACCTGGGCGTGCTCCCTGTGCAGCCACCCGAGTTCGTCTACCGCCGGGCGACGCGCGACGCGGGCGCACACCGCCTGTCGTGGGCGGCGGTGCTGCCGGAAACGGACAAGGTCGCGGGCGGCGTCGTCGCAGAGCTGGAGCTAGATGCGCGCGCGCCCACGCGGGCGGTGGTGCAGGTGCGCACGCTGGCAGTGGAGCCGCGGTACCGGCGCAAGGGAATCGGGCGGCTTCTGCTGCAGCAAGTGATCCAGCAGACGCGCGCGCTCATGGACCAGAGCGGGAGCGGGGACGCCAAGGTACAAGGACTGAGCCTGCACGTGCACGTGGCGAACACGGACGCCATCCAGTTCTACGAGAGTCTTGGATTCCGCGAGCAGGTGCGGCTGGAAGGATACTACCGGCGACTGGAACCCACCGCCGCCATCGTTATGCACTACCCGCTGCCGTGACGACGGACACCTCATTGTTGATCGTTAGACAGGTCCTTCAGGTCCTTCCACGCTATCTACGCAGGCGCGTTGGAAGGGAGAGCATCAATGGACGTGTGTGAATTCCCAGTGGTTAATAGTACGCCTTGAGGGTGGCCTGCGAGAACTGGTCAAAGTCCATCGAGTTGTCCCAGCGCGTGCTGAGCGGGGGCACGCCCTTGGGCAGGTTCTCGGTACGCGCGGCAGTCTCCGGGTCCACGCCCTCGGGCACGCTCATGGGCTCCTCGGGCAACGGCTGCATGAACACGGCGAGCGTCTCGCGGTTGACGCCCGTGACCTGCGGGCCGCGCACGGCGTGCGGCGTGGCCTGCAGCGCGCCGCCCGACAGGATCTGCGACGACTCGCCGATCTGGTAGACCAGGTGGCCCGCCGGGATGTTGGCCTTCACGATCTCGCCCTTGCGGTTCTTGACGTACAGCCCCGCCTGCGCATCCGGGTTGGCGATCGGCTTGCCCTCCATGTCGGTAAACATGGCCTGCACGAGCCCCGTGAGCGCGCCGTGGTCGTTGTGCCAGCCGCACCACGAAAACGAGTCCTCCAGCGTCGTCGCCTGCTGCTGCGCCGCGATCTGCTCCTCCGATAGCGAGAAGTAGTGCAGCAGCCTGGTGAAACGCGATTGGGCAAAGCGCGCGTTAGTGATGTTCCAGAAATACGCTGGTGGGACCATGAGCATATCGACAGCCGACGACGTACCGCGCCTTGGAGCACTTGGCCGTGCTGATAATGCGGTGGAGCTTGCCCGCCTCGTACGTCTTGAGCTTGGACTATTCAAGCCCATCAAATCGCAAGTGTTAGTGTTTGTCGTGGAGAACCAGCATCGCTATCTATAATCTCACCTCGACGAGCGCGTCGCACTGCTGGGCGATGAGCAGTCCGGTGTCGACGATGAGCTGTCCGAGCGTCATGAAGGCCGACTCAAGCGCGGGGATCTCTGTATCATCGGAAGTAGCAGCATCCTGCCATTAGCAAGATGATTGATGTCCCATACTCCATACGCGAACGCACCTTCGGGCCAAATGTTGGGGTAGTAGAAGGCCGGGTACTTGTCGATGAGCTCCTGGTTGCCGTTGGTGACGTCGTTGGTCTCCGGGTTGTTGTAGTACGAGCCCTTGGAGAAGTCGGGCTTGCCCTGCAGGTTCTCCTTGCCGTGACTCCACCCGAAGCTGTAGTACGCCTTGGCGAGCGAGTACTTGTCCTTGACCTCCTCCGGCAGGTTCGCGAACCTGTCGCGACCACCATGCGTTAGTACCGACCGCAGCGGATTCAAGAGCAGGAACAGCGCTAGACACTCACTTGAAGGCGAGCGGCAGCAGGTCATCGCGCTTGGTGTTGAGCCCGGGCACGTCGCTGACCACGAGGATGCCCATACCGTCGTAGCCGAAGGCCTCCTCGATTACGGCGCCCAGGTCCGCCTTGGCCACCAGATCCTTGTACGACAGGATGGGCACGTTGCGCGTCTCGGGGGCTTCGAACGCTGGCATTCTCACTGATGCTGGTGGTGCTGGTGGTGGTAGAGCTGGAGCTACGGGGACGCAGAGGGCGGGGGACCACCAAGACGTCGGGAATTCGCGAATGACCATCATCACCGCCCATTTTCGTCGCCTCGGGAGCTGCTGATGGGCGGATGGAACTTTGGTGGAGCGGACGCTTGCCCTAACCACTGTTGCAGCGGATGAGCGGACGAGAACCGACCAATGAGCGCGCACCGAAACGAGGAGGGATAGGGTTTATGGTATGTCGGGCAGTGAATACGCTCACCAGAAACAGGGGTCATGTCGTTTCACTTGGCGAAAGTATGTGACGGGCGCTCACCTCGCTGAATGAAAGCGATATTCATAATCAATCCATAATCAACAATCCAACTTCAACTTTTCGCCCAGTTCAGCACATGTCGGTCGCAGACATTGTGACGACACCAAGTCTAAGAAGGTGTTGCCGACGGCAGCCTACCAACGCTTTGATTGATGCGCACGCAATTGAACGCTCATTAAAAAAAAAAAAATTGGTGTCGCAAGCACTGTCAACGCGCGCACAGCGACAGCGTCGAGCGTATCGATGAAGCTCACGGTATACCTCATTGTGGATCCAATGGCTGTCTCGGTATGACTGTGAGCAGAGGCGCGAACGCTTCGAAGAACATGCTGATGGTTCCCAATTGTGAGCGCCGTGACCGGCCCAGACCACGCATGTTCTCCAGAGATGGATGTGGCAACGACTAGTGTCTGCAAGTGCCTTGGCGCAGCAATGCATTGAGGAGGCTCGCAGATAGCCTGCTCATGCATTGTTTATGGATTTGTGGTGTAGGGAGGAGTCCATAAACAAGTCGATGGTATCCGCGCCACACTCATTACCGAATCATACTCAGTCTAGTACAAATGCACCACTCTCCTCACCGTCGTCTCCCTTACAATGCATTACTTGCACTCGTCACACTGAGCAGGCACATCAACCGTCGCATCGCTCTGCGTCGTGGAAGAGAACGCCCGCCTGGAGCGCACGTGAGCTCTGAAGGCGTGCCATTCGACAATTCGGTACGATGGCGACAAAGCGGCCGCCGCCGTGGGCAGAATACGATCCAGGACCACGTCGGGAGGCCGTGGACTTGGAGCCGGGATTCAAGCGACAGCGTTCCTCTGTTGCAGGGCGCCTCTCCTCTCTCCCCCTGCTCTTTTATCTTGCGTTTTGTATGCTTCTGTGCCATATGATTAGTCTCCCAATCCTCTCCGATCGGCACACGCCACAACCCCCGGCTCTATCAAAAAGTACCCACCATGTAGCCTTTAGACACTGTCGGTAGCCGTCTGAGTTCGATCGCGTGATCAACAAGAACCAGCCGGTGGTGATGTGCGCCGACGTCACCCATGTCCCCACATTAGTGTATACCACACCAATCACAATCCTGTCCGCTGATTGGCTGATTCTCTATTTTGGGCGACCATTCTGTGCTTTTAGCCCGTTCGGTGGCAAGAGTGACGCTCCTCCGATCTTTTTGCGGTGCATCGTGAGCCCCTCGTTGATGAGTTTGATGAGCGAGGCACGTAGACTCCAGTTCCCCGCTCACTCTTGGACCTTCCGGCTACGCTGCAAGCAAGCGCGTGCCCCTCCTCCACCACTCGTAGCACCCCCAACACCTTCAGCAGCACCATGAGCGCGCTGGGCAGCCGACTGGCCGGCCAGGTGGCCGTCATCACGGGCGCTGCCGGTGGCATCGGGCGCAAGTCGGCCATCCTGTTCGCCAAGCAGGGCGCGGCGGGCGTCGTGTGCGCCGACCTGAACGAGGAGGCAACGGCCGAGACGGCGCGCCTCGTGACGGAGGAGCTGCGCAAGCTGGGCGCGCCTAACGCGGACTCGGTGGCGCGCCCCGTCAAGGTGGACGTGTCCAACCGCACGGACGTGGAGAAGATGGTGCAGGTCGCCGAAAAGGAGTTCGGCAAGATGTCCATCCTGTTCAACAACGCCGGCATCATGCACTCAGACGACGACAACGCCGAGACGACCGAGGAGGACGTGTGGGACCTGACTATGAACATCAACGTCAAAGGCGTCTTCTTCGGCTGCAAGTACGGCATCCCGGCGCTGCGCCGCGCCGGCGGCGGCTCCATCATCAACACGGCCTCGTTCGTGGGTCTGCTGGGCGCTGCCACGCCGCAGCTCGCCTACACGTCGAGCAAGGGCGCCGTGATCGCCATGACGCGCGAGCTCGCCACCATTCACGCGCGCGAGAACATCCGCGTCAACGCGCTGTGCCCCGGCCCGCTCAACACGCCGCTGTTGCAGAAGTTTCTAGACAGCGAGGCCAAGAAGCAGCGCCGCCTGGTGCACGTGCCCATGGGCCGCTTCGGCGAGGCTGCTGAGATGGCCAAGGCCGCGCTCTTCCTCGCCAGCGACGACGCGTCCTACGTCACGGGCACGTCGTTCGTCGTGGACGGCGGCATCACGTCGGCCTACGTGACCAGCGAGACAGACATCGACCCCTTCAGCGGCCCCAGCGAGGTCTAAGCGTCGGACAGTCAATCGATCGCCATTGTTACTCCAGTCAGCGTGTGTTCCCAGGTTGTGGAGTAATAGGTTTGTGGCGTAAGTAGATGCAGTCGAGCGATGAGCGCGAACACAACGCTAGCAACATGAATACACAACGGGAAAACACCAATGCAACGCCTTCCTCCTAACGAGTTGATGTCCCGTAAAGCATAGCGGCACTTGGCTGTAGAATGTATCAGTAGACCACGGCGGACGCACCATGATAATGTCACAAGCGACGGAAGCAACGATCATGTGAGAGGAACTCCACTCGTGTTGTCTTGCTGCGCGCCAATCCTCCCTCATCTACACCACCCATGCCTGCGATGTTCTCCTATTACCTTGGGCGGCACTTCACAGCGACTTAGACGCGGAAGTTCCACGCCTTGAGCTTGGTGACGGCGCGGAAGCCGTGCTTGGAGAGGCTGGCGCCCTTGCCCGAGTCGCGCACGCCCGTCCACGGGAGGTACGGGTCCAGTACGTCGCAGCGGTTCATGTACACCGTGCCGGCGCTGATCTGCGCGCCGAGGGCCATCGCACGCTCACGGCTGGGCGTGAACACGGATGACGTGAGGCCGTAGGTGCTGTCGTTGATCTTCGCGACGGCCTCCTTGTCCGACTTGACCTTCTGGATGCCCACGATCGGGCCGAACGACTCTTCCTTCATGATGGCCATCGAGTCGTCGCAGTCCACGAGCAGCGTCGGCGAGTAAAAGCGGCCCTTGCCCTTGGCGTCCGTGACAATGCCGCTGCCGACTACCCGGCGGGCGCCCTTGGCGATGGCGTCGTTGACCTGAGCAAAGGATACAGAGTGAGTGCACCGAGCATACCAATCATGTAAGAGGTTGCGCTACGTACGTGGCCGTCAAGCAGAGCCGGCGCCGAGGGCAGCGCCATGGGGCCGAGCGATGTCGCAGGGTCGAACGGGTCGCCCAGTGTGTAGGCCTCGAACAGGCTCTTGGCCTTCTCGACGAACTGGTCGTACTTGGCCTCATGCACGTAGATGCGCTCGACGCCGCAGCACGACTGACCGGCGTTGTAGCACACGCCGTCAACGAGTCCTTCGGCCGCGGCCTCGGCGTCCGCATCCTCGGCAACGTAGCCGGCGTCCTAGTGACGGAACTGAGAGTTAGTGTTGCTAAACAACAGCAGCAATCGGTGCAACGAGCACACGTACGTTGCCTCCGAGCTCCAGCGTCACGTCGATGAAGCGGCTCGCAGCCGTCTGTTGCACCTGACGGCCGCTGAGTTACAATGCACCAAAACAAAGCATTCAGCGCAACAGCATCACCAGATAGCACACAGCACGGAGCTTACCCGTTGACAGAGCCCGTGAACGAGACGAACGAGATCTCGGGGCGGTTGATGACCTCAGCCGCCGTCACGTGGTCCACGAACGAGGCCTGGAGCACGCCCTCGGGGAAGCCGGCAGCCTTGAACGTCGACTCGTAGTGCTCGCCACACAGCGGCGTGCGCGGCGAGTGCTTGAGGATCACCGAGTTGCCTGAAGGAGACGCCAACTGTTAGGTTTGACTGCACCCACGATGTGATTGAAGCAACGTGAGCTGTTGTACCGGCAAGGACGGAGGGGATGATGCTGTTGACGGCCGTCATGAGCGGGTAGTTCCACGGCGCCTGCCATTCGAATGAGCAGCACAACCGTGAGCTCCACGTAACGAAACCAATCGCAGTCCATGGAGACTCACAATGACGTAGACGAGGCCGATGGGCTCGTGCGTGATCTGGCGGAAGAGCCCGTTCTCCTCAGGGAACGAGTCGGTGCGCAGCGCCTCGTCCGACAGGTAGATCATGGCCCTGTTGGCCGTCGAAGCACATGGATACATGGTCAACACATATAGCGATTGCCTAGATTGCAGTGCCAGCTCCGCGACTCACTTGGCGCGAGCGATGGTGCCGTTAACCTCGTTGCGCGCCTGCTGCAGCGGTTTTCCCATCTGGCCCGAGATGTCGGCGGCGATGGACTCCGAGTTGGCGGCCAGCGCGTCGATCCACTTGCTGCACAACGCCTGGCGCTCGCTCAGCGGTACGTGCGCCCACTCCTTCTGCACGCGCGCTGCCGCGTCCACCTTGGTGTGCGCCGCCTTAGCTGAGTCGAAAGCCACCTCACGGAACGTCTCGCCCGTGTACGGATTGTCCACCTTGACGCTGCGCATGGGAGCATTCACATGGATGTCAGTCGTCCCTCCAAACAGCACATGCAAATCACTGCGCGCGTACGTGGCGGCGGCGGAGAAGCCGCGCGCGCTCTGCGGCGCGAGCATCTGCGTTCGTCCACGCTCATCATCAGCTCAAGCACGCTTCACCCGTCGACACAGCCACCGACAGGCACCTTCTTGGACGCGAGGCGCAGCATCTCGGGTAACAACAGCAGAGAGTTAGAGGGAGGAAGATCGAGGGCGATCGGTCGGCGGCAGGAGCGCGAATGCGGCCAACCTGCGGCGGAGATCAGAGGATACGCGAGGGCAGGCAGCCCTGCCAGAAATGATCGGCTGGTGAGACGCTTTGGGCTCCTTCTCCCTCGTTTTAAGGACGCAACGTTTGATTCGTCCGGGCGGCGAATCTCGGGCTTATCTATCATCCACTAAGCGGACAATAGTGACCACGCACCCAATGAAAGGGCTAATAATCACTAAATCAAGGTATCAAGCAATCTGCCGGTGATGGACCTGCGCAGACCGTGTCAATAGCGCTTTTCCTCCCTAACCAGCGGCTGCCGCGTCACATCACCATCATGCGCATCGAATCATCCGCATGGGCGGGGGGCGTGACGGCGGCCGATGCGGCGCCAATCACGGGCCGCCGTCTATAGATAGGCCGCCGGTCGACAGGCTGCGTCAGTCCCTTTCCTACCGCGGTCATTCGCCTGTTCGCCTGGACGCCATGGACGCGAGCGCGAGGGCGTTGCGCACGGTGCTGAGCCGCGTCGGCAGTCGTGTGCGCTGCTTGTCGACGGCTTCTGCGTCGACTCTGCTGCCGCCGCTGCGCTTCCTGGTCATCGACGGGTACACCAAGCAGGGCCGCGAGATCCTCGAGGCGGGCGGCGCTATCACGGCCGGCCAGCTGTACGCCGACATGCTGGTGCGCGCCGCCGCGCGCGTCTCGGACGTGCCCGCCACCTACGACCTCGTGTACCCCGCGGACCCGGGCTTCGAGGCTCCCGACCTCAGCCAGGTACGTGTCCTGCTCGTCATCTGTGTCTGCTGTGATGCTTAGCTAACGCCTGTGATCCTGTCTGGCGGCGCAGTACCACGCGGTGGGCTGGTCCGGGTCGTCGCTGACCGTGTACAAGACGGAGGACCCGTCGATCGTGCAGATGAGCGAGCTGGCGCGCCGCAGCTTCGCGCACGGCGTGCCGCAGTTCGGGAGCTGCTTCGGGCTGCAGCTGGCGGCCGCCACGTCGGGCGGCGTGGTGCGCAAGAGTCCACGCGGCAAGGAGCTGGGCGTGGCGCGCAAGATCTCGCTGTCGCCCGCGGGCCGCGCGCACCCCATGTACGAGGGCAAGCCGTCGGTCTTCGGGGCCTTCAGCAGCCACAGCGACCAGGTGACGCACCTCGCGGCAGGCGGCGGCAGCCTGTTGCTCGCACACAACTTCTTCACGCCCGTGCAGAGTGCCGCCATCTCGTTCCTGGACGGTGAGTTCTGGGGCCTGCAGTACCACCCGGAGTACGACCTGCACGAGATCGCACGCCTGTTGCACTGCCGTCGCGAGGTCAACACCAAACTCGGCTTCTTCCGCTGCGTTGAAGAGGCCGACGCGTTCGTGGACGAGCTCGAGCTGCTCGCCGTCGACCCGACGCGCAAGGACCTGGCGTGGAAGCTCGGCATCGACGACGACGTGCTGGACGAGCGCGTGCGCTGCTGCGAGGTGCGCAACTTCGTCAAGCACCTCGTGCTGCCCTACTACTTCCACCGCCAGCGGATCGCTTCGTTTTAGACCACGTAACCATTGGACAAGGAGAACGGAAACAGAATGTATATAGACGCGAAGACGACCGCGATAACGCATTAAGGGCGACCCGACTCGAGCCAATGCGAACCTTGTTGAAGACACTTTAGACCACTGTGTAGGCCACTCGCCTCTTGTCTATCGCTCGTCGAGCTCGAATGCTTCAGTATTGAGAACACGGCTGTCATCTACAGAAGTGTCGCCGCTCGCAGCGGCTCACTTGCCCTCGACGAGCGCCTTGTAGGGCAGCGCGAGGTACTTGATGAAGTTGCGCGTCTCGCAGTGGCGCACGCTCTCGTCCATGACGTCGGCGTCGATGCCGAGCTTCCACGCCAGGTCGTAGCGCGTCGGGTCGATGTGCAGGTTCTCGAGGTCGTCTACGTACTCGTCGGCACTCTTCATGTCGCGGAAGAAGCCCAGATCCACCAGCTTCTGGCGGCGGCAGTACGTCAGGCGCGCGAGCTCGTGCAGGTCGTACTCCGGGTGGTACTGCACGGCCCAAAAGTCTCCCTATCGTGTCGGCCCCATCGCATTGCACGCAACACTTGTCAGTGCTTTGAACCTCTACAACATGAGATAGGGACGTCAACTCACGTTCTGGTGGCGCACGGCGACGGCCTGCACGGTGGTGAAGTCGTTGCCGCCGAGCGCGAGCCCGCCGGCCGGCATGTGCGTGATCTCATCGTTGTGGCTCGTGAAGGCGTCGAAGACCGACGGCTTGCCCTCGAACATGGGGTGCGAGCGGCCCTCGGGCGAGAGCGCGATCTTGCGCGCCAGGCCCATCTCACGGCCGCGCGGGTTGGCGGCGCAGTGTCCGCCCGCCGCCGCCACCGCGATCTGCGCGGCCCAGCAGCTGCCGTACTGCGGTACGCCTGTTGCGGTCAATGGTCAGGTCAGTCCAAAGATCGTCGATGTAGGTTGAGAGTGGACGCGCACCTTGCTGGTAGACCTGCTTGGCGAACTCGATCTGCTTGGTCACGCGCACGTCTGTGGCGTCGTGGATCGTCAGCGAGCAGCCCGTCCACGTGACCGCATGGTACTAGCAGCAGTCAACATCAGGCAGGTTAGCGTTTGCATCTGCATCGTTTCCACAGTGAAACATTTCGCATCGTACCTTGGACAGGTCGGGCGCCTGGAAGTCGCTGTCCGCGGGGTAGACGATATCGCAGGCGACGTTACCGCCGGGCGTGGACTTGGTCAGCAGGTCCACGTACAGCTTGCCGGCCGTACTGGCGCCGCCGGCCTCCAGGTCGGCGCGTCCGTCGGGTGAGTAGCCGTCAATCACCAGCACCGACAGCGGCGAGGACGCCGCCTTGGTGGCGAACGAGCGGCCGGTGGCGGCGGCCACGGACGAGCGCTGGAGTACGCGCACGGACGTCATGAGCGCGGCCATGGTGACGCTGGGAGGGAGGGGAGCGGGTGGAGAGAGGAAGCGTCGCCAGCAGAGGCCGAGTGGCAAAGTGCGGGCGTTGGAGATGCGGAGAGATGCGAGAGATGCGGCGGCGGCTGAGAGCTCAACGTCGACGGCGCGTCAGATCATTTGCGGATCCCTTTGGTCAAAGTGGGAGTGGACGTTAAGGTGGTCCACGCTAAATACAGGAATTAGTTCAATGATGACCCAAAATAAATGTGGTGAAGGTGCCTAATGTTAATTAGATCAGGTCGACGTTTCTTTGCATTGAGGGCGATCAACGGAATCCGCTTCTCGAAGATGACGGAAACCGGTTTAGGTGTTGTTTCAGCCAATCGCATGTGTTTATTACTACCGTAAATAGTGATATTTCTCCTTTTGCACGAATAAAAACCGTATATTTCCCCGTAAATAGAGGTTTCCCGCTGTTAGGTGGCTGCTCGCCTGAAACGTGGCGGTCGCACAGAAGTCAGCATCAAAGGTCAATAATCCAATTCGATTGGTGGGAAGAATGGAGAGGCCGCCGACGTCTCTGCGCTCTCCGCATCGCCGCTGGCGCTCCCTCGCGGCCGCAGCGGCCACCGCCGTGCTCTCCGCCGCGTCTCCTTTGCCGCCGGCGGCGGCGGACCCCCAGTCGTCGCCCCTGAAGCAGCAGCAGCACCTGTTCGCGCGTGACATGGTGGACTACCTGCAGTACCAGGTGTGCGCGACGCCGGCGCTGTCGGGCAGCGTCCAGGACTCAGCGTGCAGCTTCGAGATGGTGGACAAGGCGGTGGCGGAGCACTTCCACCCGCTTCTGATGGAGCTCTCGCGACTGTCGTTCTTCCGGCACTTCAAGGTGGACCTGGGCCGCCAGTGCCCGTTCTGGCCGGACGACGACGGTATGTGCGCCAGCATCGACTGCGCCGTGTGCGAGTGCCCCGCGGATCAGATCCCGACCGCGTGGTACCAGATGGACCAGCTGCAGACGGCCAAGGCCGCGGGCTACGACGCCACCGTCGGCAACGACGGCCAGCCGTGCTCGGACCAGACGGGCGAGGGCGAGCTCTCGCGCGTGGACCGCACCAACGCCGATGTGGACGACCGCGGCAGCGCGGGTGCGCTGGACGAGGGAAACATCGTGTACATCAACCTGCTGGAAAACCCGGAGCGGTACACGGGGTACAGCGGGCTGCAGGCGGAGCGCATCTGGCGCGCCATCTACGAGGAGAACTGCTTCACGCCGCCCGACGAGGCTAGCGTCACGGGCATGTGCCTGGAAGAGCGCGTGTACTACCGCCTCATCAGCGGGCTGCAGGCCTCTATCAACACGCACATCGCGCTGCGGTACAAGTACCCGAGCGGCCGCTGGGACGTCAACCCGTCGCTGTTCGTGTTCCGCGTCGGCCGCCACCGCGATCGCCTGCAGAACCTGTACTTCACGTACCTGTTCGTCATGCGCGCGATCGGCCGCTACCGCCACGAGCTGCTGCAGTACGACTACGCCACGGGCAACGACGCCGAGGACCAGCGCGTGCGCGAAATTCTGCGCGTGCTGCTGCTCGAGGACCAGACCGCTGCTGCTGCTTCTGCTTCTTCTTCCGCTGCTGCGTCCTGCCCGACGGAGCTCACGTCGGTGCTCTCGGGCTTCGACGAGAGCGCGCTGTTCCGTGTGGATAACGACGCCGCGCTCTCGGGCGACGAGTTCCTGGACGCCGTGCAGCAGAAGCGCGAGCTGGAGGCGCAGTTCCGCGCCAAGTTCCAGAACGTGAGCCGCATCATGGACTGCGTCACGTGCGAGAAGTGCCGGCTGTGGGGCAAGCTGCAAACCATGGGCCTCGGTGCGGCCATCAAGATCCTGCTGACGGACGACGCAGCGCAGCTGCCCGCGCTCCCGCGTAACGAGCTTATCGCGCTTATCAACGTCGCCAACAACCTCGCGCGCAGTGTGGACGGCGTCAAGATGATGCGCCAGCTCGAGTTCGTGTCGGCCATGCAGCAGTTCGCGGCCGTCTGCGGCGGCGCGGCGCTCGTGGTCGGCGTCCTCATCTTCTGCGTGCGCCGGCGCAACGGCCGCCGCTTCGCCAACAAGAAGCACGTCAAGAAGGAGTGAAGCACTGGCTGCACGCGTATGGGTGCCCGCTTCAGAGCGTGTAGACGTGTGAAGTGGTGAAGCAAAGTAAATAGACAAGCGAGGCGAGTACAATGAGCAAACGTGTTGTTGATATGCCATGCCATGCTGATACGACCACAACGTGACACACTCGTCGGAGGGACATGCTCGAGAACGCGTTCCTTTGGCAACCAACAACAATGAACCACCACGCATGGGCGCTAATGTAGACGGCCCGCCGCGAGCGTCGCCGCTTACTTGCCGCCCTTCTTCTTGGCGGCCTTCTGCATCTTGACGGCCTGCACGTTCACCTTGTTCTCGCGCGTGAACGGCAGGTACGTGATGCCGCCCATGAAGGGCACGAGCACCTCGGGCACCTTGACGCCGTTCTCGTCCTGGTAGTTCTCCAGGATGCAGCACACGGTGCGCGTGGACGCACACAGTGTCGAGTTGAGCATGTGCACGTACTTCTTCTCGCGCTCGTTGGCCTTCTTGACGCCGCAGCGGATCTCCATGGCGCGCGACTGGTAGTCCGTGCAGTTGGAGGCCGACACGAGCTCGCGGTACTCCTTGTAGGCCGGGAACCAGGCCTCCAGGTCGTACTTCTTAATGGCGGCGTTGTTGAGCTCGCCCGAGACGATGTTCACGACGCGGTACGGCAGGTTGAGCGACTGGTAGAACTCCTCGGCGCGGCGGAGCATCTCCTCGTGCATCTCGGCCGACTTTTCGGGCTCCGTGATGCAGAACTGCTCGATCTTGTCGAACTGGTGCACGCGGAAGATGCCCCACGTGTCCTTGCCGTGCGAGCCGGCCTCCTTGCGGAAGCAGGTCGAGAAGCCGCCGTAGCGGAGCGGCAGCGCGCTCTCCTGAATCCACTCGCCCTTGTGGTAGCCGCAGATGGGCTGCTCCGACGTGGCGATCAGGTACTTCTCGTCCTCGCCGATGACCTTGTACAGCTGCTCGTCAAAGTCGTCGAGCTGCGCGACGGCGCCCATCATCTCCTTGTTCATGAAGAAAGGGGGCTTAAGCATCTTGTACTGGGCCTTCATGAGGAAGGCCGAGGCGTACGACATGAGCGCCTGCTCGAGCAGGAAACCGTAGCCCGTGAGGAAGTAGGCGCGGTGGCCCGCCACGTTGACGCCGCGCTCGGGCTCGTAGCCGTCGATGCGGTGCAGCACCTCGTGGTGGAAGTGCAGGCCCTCCTTCTGCAGCGGCGAACCCCAGTGCTTGACCACGACGTTGTCGTCCTCGTTGCTCGAGATGGGCACCGTGGGGTCCACGACGTTGCCGATCTTGAGGAGCTCCTGGTCCACGATGAACTTGAGAGCGTCCGCCTCCTTCTTCTTCTCAGGCAGCTCGGCCGCGAGTGCCTTGCGCTCCTCGCTGAGCGCCGAGAAGTCCTGCTTGGCCTTGCTGAGCTCCTTGATCTGCGCCTGCAGCGCGTTCATCTTCATGCTGATCGTCTCCACCTCGCCCTGCTTGCGGCGCCAGTCCTCGTCCAGCGTCACCACGCGGTCCACCAGGTCCACGTCCGCAAAGCGCTTGCGCTGGTCCTCGCGCACAGCGTCCGGGTCGCCGCCGCGCTCCTTGCGCAGCCGGTTGATGTCGATCGGCATCTTCTCCTTCCCTCCTTCTCCTTCTTGCTCCGACGTGGGCTTGGTCGATTGGATTGTGAGGCAATTGTTGGAGGGGAAAAAAGTGGGGAGCTACGTGGACGCCTTTCTAACCGTAACGGTTGAGAGGTTAGAATTTGACTTGAAAAGAGTATGGTAGATTTTCAGAGTGATGGCCAAACTGTTACAGGTACAAAGCTCGAGTGAGGTTCCGCGCGACATGAGACGGGAGGAGCATGGAAAATGCTCCTGGTCCAACATGGCGACGCGGATAAGAAAGCCCCAACTGCAGAAGACAGGCGAGGGAATGCGACTGATGATCCGGCTGTACCCATTCCTATCCAGTCGTAGTCCCTGCCGGCGAGAACATGGCGAGTGAGTTCTCGTGGACGCCGAGAGGACGACCGTTAGACGCGGAAAACTGGTGGGCGCTGCGGGCTCAACATGTGCGTCTGTATTGCGCGTGGCACGGCACCAGGTGCTACTGGCTCGCTCGAATATATGTTATTGGGGGCGACCGTCGCGGCGTCTCGAACGGTGCTTAGAGCATGGTGCCTCGCTGGTGCCGGTCCTGCGTGGCCGTGAACCGGTCGATGACCGCGTTCGCGTTGGTCGCACCCTTAGTTAGCGTCGCCAGGTACCCGACCAGCAGCGCGTCGTTGTACTCCTGTGTGAAACCACAAGAATGTATGTTAGAACGACTCGTAGCCCATGCTTTGGCGATTGAGGACTCACCTGGGTGAATGCCGACTCGAACTTGTCGGACGTCATGGCCGGGAGCTGGTTGCAGATGCTCGAGATGTGGCGGAGCAGGTTGTAGTCCATCGGCGCGTCTCCTGTTGGGACGAAAGGTGAGTGAATACCGAACGCTAAGCATGGTGATGACGCTACACTACGTACCGTTCTTCATGGCGTGCAGGAACTTAACGAGCGTGTCGACCTGGCGGTCGAGCATCTTGACGGCGTCGCGCACGTTACTCAGGTACGGGTGGACTTCAAACACGTTCGACATGCCGTTAGTAAGCTGTTGGCCATCATCAAGCACGTCCTACTAGCAAACGTACGCGCCGACTTGCTGCTATCGCCGATGGGCGCGATTTTGGAGATGTGGTCGATGGAGATGCCCTCCGTCTCGGACGTCTCGATCTTGAACGGCGTCTTGACGAAGATCATCTTGGGCGACCCGTTGAGTACGTGCAGCTCCGACTCGAACAGCGCGATCGGCAGCTTCTTCTTGGTGCTCGGACCACGCAGCTCCGGGTCCAGCAGCAGGAACAGCGGGCTCTCGTTGAACTCCATCACCTGGAGGAGACAAATCGTCAGTGGCTGGTCTCTTATGACCTCTACAGTCGGAAGGAACGTACGACGCGGTGGATGTCCACGTCCTCCGGGATGGCCTTGGTGCCGACCGTGTACCACCCGAGGAACTCAAAGCCCGGGAAGACCTGCGCGACTGCACCAGCGGTCTCGTCAGCACCGTCGGTCAGCCCAAATGAGGCAACCAAAGCACGTACACTGCTGGGTGCGCGAGGTGAGGAACTCCTTGTCGATCTGCACGGCGCCGTCCACCACGTCGTATTTGATCTCGAACGAGTCGTACACGGCCACGTCCAGCCCGTTCTGCACGCCGAAGAGCGCGCCGATCGCGCGCGAGGGCTCCTCTGCCTCGCCCGCCACGCGCGCGTTGCACTTGAGCCGCGTGAAGTGGTCCGCCACGTTCACGATCACCAGCGGGTGGATCTGCACCTGCCGCTCGCCGCCGCCCGCCGCGCCGCCGCCCGACGCGCCTCCTCCGGCCGCCCCGCGCTCCTCCTGCATCTCCTCGTCCGCCTCGCGCTCGTCCACGCTCTTCATCTCGGCGTCCTCCATGGATCGGCCGCTTCCACTTCTTCCTGGCTGCTTTTGACTCGGAAAACGCCATGATCGCGATGAGTAATCGTACCTAGTCGGGTAGGAATGGTAAGTGTGCCCTAATCGTACTTTAGACGTTAGGAGCGGTGCCGTTCATTGTGTCGTCAGCGGTACGATCGGCAAACTGTTTTGTCTGTTGGGGTACACCCACCGCCCTCGCTGAACGTAACCGTCCGGACTCTGGTTACTCCGTGCGTGCGTACGCGTTCGGTGGCGCTAGCGTACTGGTTCTACCGCGACGGTGGCGCGTCGGGCACCCGCGCGGCCCCCAACAGCTCTTGACGACAAGGCAAAGAGCGCGACGGACGACCAGCAGCCGCGGCGGACGCGGCGCGAGCTCTAAAGGCAAGACGCCCAGCCCCCGCGCGCGCTGCGACAGCGGGAAGGGGGTTCACCTCAGACAGGCAGGCAGGCGCTCCGTTACGGGCGTTCCTGCGTTCCCACGAGCCGCACGGGCCGCTCCATACCGGCGGACGCGATGAGCGACCAAGTGCCGGACGAGCTCATCTGGTCGCTGGATGTGCGTTGTTTCACCCGCTGGCGCCGCTAACGCTTCGATGACTTACTGACTCACTGGGTGGGTGCTTGAATGTGTGACGCCGGCAGACGCTGATCAGCCAGGACGACCGGGGCGGGCGCAGCGGGTCGGACAGCGACCTGGTGCGCGCCAGTGTGTACGCGCAGGGCGCGGCGGACGTGGAGAAGGACCTCGTGTTCGGGCACCGACCGAAGCGGCGCGTGGTGCTCTCGGCGACGAGCGAGCACGGCGAGGACGACGATGGGCTGGAGGAGATCATCTCCATCCAGGAGGTGCAGCCGGCCGACTGGACGGAGCACGCGCGCATGTACTCGTCCGCGGTCGCCTCGGGCTCAAACGGATTGTTCCAGCGGTCTGCGAGCCAGCAGAGTCTGAGCGAGGACGGCACGGACCGGTCGCTATCCATAGCCTCGGACGACGATGCCTCGTCGTACGCTGGCACCAGCATGTACGCCGGCAAGGGCAGCATCGATGGGATGCTGCCCATGCTCCCGTCGATTGCGTCGTCACCCTCACTGCTTCCGTCGACGTCATCCTTGTCGTCGTCAGCGTCAGCCTCCAACCTCCCGCGGTCGGTGCGGAGAATGAGCGAGGGCGACCAGATCGGCTACGACGAGCGCATTGAGGCGACGCTCGCGGGCAGCATGACCAAGTCGCTGAGCGTGGACGAGCACGAGCGCATCGCGCAGATGCACGCGCGGCAGTTCACGGTGCGCGACCTGGCGCACTTTGACCCGCAGTTTGGGCGCGACGTGTTCCTCGCGCAGCTCGGCGCCGGCATCATCGAGAGCGACGACTCGTCCAGCCACCGCGCGCTGACGTCGCTGCGCATGTCGATGTGCCAGTCGACTGCGTCCATGGCACTGAGCGGTGACGCCGGCACGGTTGTTCGTCAGGGATGGATGTTTAAGCGCGGCGAGGTTATGCCGAGCTGGCACAAGCGCTGGTTCACGCTGCGACGCATGTATGTTATTGGTTGACGCATGATGTTCTTCAGCACGATGGTGCCCACTTACGTGATGTGTTCATCCATTCAGGCCCCACGGTCCAATGCTGACGTACGCCAAGGACAAGACGGAGAACGCGCCGACCAAGATGATCGACTTGAGCTCCACGACGCGCTGCGTGATTACGTCCAAGCCGTCATCGAACTCGTCGTCGTCCTCCTCCATATCGACGTCGACTTCCTCTTCCTGGCGTGAGCACGAGTTCAAGCTCATCACGTCGGCAGACGCTGGCGGCCGCGAGTTCTCGCTCGCCACCATGTCGAGTTATGAGCTGACCGAATGGGTCTGCGCACTGCAGTCGGCGGTTCACGCCGGGAACAAGTCGGCCGTGGACTCTGGCGGCGCTGCGTCAGACCTCCAGCGACTCTGGCGCGAGATCGGCCTTCAGGGGTTGATCGTGCGCTACGGTGTTCGCAAGAGCAGTTCGCGCAACCAACTGCAGACGCGAGTGCTGGAGCTCAACTTTGCCGAGCAGACGCTTACGATCTCGCGCCGCGGCGAGACGCTCACGTCGTGCCACTTCTCCCATATCGACGGCGCTACAGTAAGCAGCAACAGCAGCGCTTCACATCACAGCTCCGCCGCTGCATCCCTCGCATCGCGCGTCGCGCTCAAGGGCAAGCACGGCAGGCACCTTGTTGGAGGCGGTGGGAGCAGCAACAGTACAAACGATATGCACGGGCTGATGATCACGTTCTGCAGCACTGGCATCAGCGGAGGCGGCAGTGGAGGCGGGAAGAACGCCAACAAGCCGTGGCCGCTGTTCCTCGACACGCGCGAGGCCCGCGACAGCTTGTACTCTCTCCTACAGAAGATCGTCGAGAACAGCGTCACGGGCGCGGACCTCGAGCAGCGGTGCTCCAGGTTTACGCTGCGTACTGGGCGCACCATGGTCAAGAACGCCGGGCCGCACGCGACGCTCAAGGGCAAGCTGGTCGTGTGTCTGCACGAGAGCTCGCTCGTGTTTTACCCGTTGGAGGCGTTCGTCAGCGACAAGAGCGACAAGAGCCACGTCGGCCTGACGAATAGTAGTAGAAACAGCATCGACTTGGCCGACACGGTACTAGATTCAACCGTTCGGCTGTCGACTTCACAGACAGGGGCGTCCATGACCGCGGAGATGGCGGCGACGGTAGCGACGGTGACAGCGGCGACGCGGCCGTGGTATGTGCTGCCATTGCACGGGGTGCACGTGAGCAAGCAGGAGGAGAAGAAGCTGCTGGTGGTCGGGCGGTTCGCTCTCCACTTTTCGTCGTCACGCGACTGCCGCTCGTGGTTCGAGGCCGTGAGCTCGGTCACGTGCCTCCCGCAAGAGATCGTCGACATCGAGCTGAAGGAGCGGGCCAAGATCCGGCTGGCGTTTCAGACGTCGGTCGCGCGGCTGCGGATGCTGCAGCACGCGCGCGTGACGCACGAAGTGGGCGCCACGAACACAAACACGTCGCTGCCGCGCGACCATCACTCCATGGAGCTCATGCTGCGCGCGCTCTGGTCGCGTGTGTTCCCCAACGACGAATTTACGTCGAGCGCCGACCCGCGTTGGCTGGAGATGGGGTTCCAGCGCGGCGGGCCGGCGTCGGACCTTCGTGCGAGCGGCCTGCTGGGTCTGTACTGCCTCACATACTTCGCCACGCGCTTCCCGTCGCCCGAGTTCCAGCGCATCCTCACGCGGACTCGGCACGGCGTCAGCACGGGTAACATGAAGAACTACCCGTTCGCGATCGCGTGCATCAACGTGGCGCTCATCTTGATGGAGACACTCGGCCTGGGCAACGCCGGCAGCCACTCGGAGAGCTGGTCGGCCAGCGCTCGGCGCACGTACGCGCTGTTCGTGGCGCAGCGCGCGACCAGTCGGTCCGCGACCTCCTCGGCTGCCAACGGCCGCGACCACCGCGGGCTGTCGACCTTGGCGGCGGCCACCATGACGATGGACAAGTACGCGACGTGGGATGAGATCGTGCAGGACGCCGACAACCACGTGTTCGAGTCCATGTTCTGCCTGCTCTTCCCCGTGCTCGACTCGCTGTTCGTGGAGATGGGAGCGGTACGTTCTCCGTGCTTGTCGCCTTGCATGTGATTGGTTGACGGTGCGACGGCTGTACTGACGTGCTCTGTTATGTTTGTCGTCGATGCGATGTCGCAGGGCTACATGGAGTTCGGGCAGGTGGTGACCGCGTTCCGGCGGCGACTGGGCGAGATCTTCGACGCGCGGCCCGCGAGTCTGCGCGCACTCGAGGAGCTCGCGAACGAGCCTGTGGCGGCCGTGCTGCTGGTGCCGACGGTGCCCACCAAGAGCGGCAAGTGAGCGCCGCCGACGCGTAGCAGTAACTAACGATAGTAGTAAAGCGATCCGGAGGTCCCCTGCCCTTCCTGACGTGTCCGTGATACCACCACATGCTCCCTTCCGCCAGTCGGGCGGGCGCGATGATCGTTCATCGCTGCTTCACTATCGTGCGTCGCCATCCCTGAGTAGGTTAGCGAATCGCACACGTCACAGATTCCGATAACGCCGACGCGTCTGCCGCCCTCTAATGGAGCGGAGACCGGTACGGTCATTCGACTCAGCTGTCCTTCTTCAACCACCACGAGGGGCTCAGCTTCCTCCCCATACTTCGAAGTACTTACTAAGTCAATTGGGTCCCTGCTCTCGATTTTCCCGTCGGAATGCCGTCGCTGTGGGCGCCGCTGGTGGCGCTGCTGGGGGCGCTGGCGGTGCACGTGCAGCACAACTTCGCGCCCATCGACTCGTACTCGTTCCTCCCCCGCGCGTCAGGCCCCAGCGCCGAGGCGGATGCGGTGGAGAGCCACTTCAGCGAGTCGTACTACACGGCGCGCGCGTTGTTCCGATCGCGTGCAGCCGCAGCGGAGGATGCAACACTGTTCTCGCTGCCACTACCGGAGCTGGCGCACCTGGACCTGACCATCGACGTAGTGGTCGTCAAGGGCGCCCTCGACCGCGTGCTGCTGCACATCTCGGGGACGCACGGCGTCGAGGGCTTCGCGGGCAGCGCCATCCAGTCGCGACTGCTTGAGCGGCTCGCAGAGAAGTCGACGGAGAACGTAGCGGATGCAGCGCAGCAGCCGATGATTGTGCTCGTGCACGCACTCAACCCGTTCGGATTCTCGCAGCTGCGGCGCTTCAACGAGCACAACGTGGACCTGAACCGCAATTACCTGTCGCCCGAGGCCTTCTCGCGCCGCGCGAGGCAGGACCCGAACGCTTACGGCTACATGGACGTGTACGAGATCCTCAACCCGCTGGTCTCCGCGTCGGCGTGCGGGACCGACTGGCTGTTCTGGCCGCGCGCCGCGCGCCGCTTGCTGGAAATGGGCTTCGGTGCGATCAAGCGCGCGGTCGTGAGCGGCAACTACCACTTCCCGTCCTCGCTGTACTACGGCGGCAGGGAGCTCGAGTCGAGCATCGCGCTGTTGGACCGCTTCCTTCGTCAACACGTTCTGACGGGCGAGGTCGCTAAGTTCGGGATGATCGATGTGCACACAGGGCTCGGCGCCCCGGGGGTGGACACGCTGCTGCTCCAGAAGAAGGTAAACGTGACGCTCGCGCGCCAGATCTTCTCCATGGCGGGGGCCAGTGACGAGAGCACGAGGATTGTGCCTGTGCACAGCGACGAGAGCGGCGTGTCGGACGGCTACGACTCCGCCGAGGGCTTCACGATGGATGGGGTGACGTCCTTGCTGGCCGAGTTGTCGGGCGATGGCAAGAGGGAGGGCGACTTGCTGGCGACGCAGGAGTTCGGCACCGTGCCCGGCGTGTTCATCCTGCGCGCGACGATCGAGGAGAACGCGTTCTTCAATGCCAACGCAACCACGTGCCGCTTGCCGGCCGCGCAGAACCTGCGAGACGTGTTCTACCTGCACCAGAGCGCGTCGTGGAAGCGCAGTGTGTTGGAGCGCGGTGTCCAAGTGTTTGATCAGTTGCACGAGCACTTGGCTAAGTAAGCGATAGCACGAAGTGCAGGAAGGTTCACGCGAGCCTGGTAAGGTGATCAGGATGAAGCGGTAGCAATGAAGAAAGAGATTGATCATGAGAAATGAAGTGAGAGAAGCTGTCACCTACCGAGTCGGAAGGGCACCGACTAGAGAGAAGTCTGGGCTTCAGTGCGTCGAGGCTTCGAGGTCGCAGTACGCGGTCACGAGGTTGGCGTTAGCATGCGCCTTATAGATGGGGATCACGCACTCCCATGAAGTGCGGAAAGCGCACATCTGCCTCGACATGCAGCACCGTCCTGTTCCAGCACGGTCTTCCATCTGTAGTCTGCGGTGTGCGTCGTAGTCGTCCTTCACGTTCATGAGAGCTCTTCTCAGTCGCGTATGCCGTACCATCTCCTTCGCAGCATCCGGGGATGACAAGTGCTGCCGCGCTTCTCGATCGCTCTCAAACACGTGAGCTAACGCGCGCAACTCCAGCAACGACAGTCTCTCCATGTCAACGCTCTGTATCAGGGACACGGGAGTCCACTTGCGCCCACGCATATCCTGCGGATAAAATATGTCGAGCACTCGGAGGCTATCGAGTCGCTGCTCCAAAACGTTCAGCCTCATGAGGGTGGTGCAACCCGACGACGCCATGGCGCGGGCGTATCCGTACAACGCCGAGCGTACAACTCGGAATGCGACCTCGTTGATAGCCACATTCGCGCACTCCCAGCGTTGCACCAACTCAGACTGCTCGTCGGCAAACTCCTGCGAGGCGACCAGCTTCGCATAGGTCGCAACAAGCGTGGCTTCAAGCGCTGCGTGCTTGGAACCATCGTCAAGGCTCTCGAGGACGTCAAACTGCGTGGAGACCCATTCACGCGCGGTGGCTTCGAATTGCGCCTTCAGCAAAGCGTACGACCGGGTATTCGCCGGAGAAGCCTCTGCATCGTCGTCAGGTACGCCTCGATGGATGTAGAAGAGGCCAGTGACAGTCGTGTGCGGAACCAGCTGATGCGCTAGCGCGAACGCTTCCTCGCGTGACGCGTCTCTTCCGGCTGGTTCAGCAGTAGTACCACCGGCGGTCAACGTGCCTTCAGCCGTAAAATTGACGCCCTTGACTCTGATGCTCGTTTGCTCCAAGCTGATCACGTCGGCTTCAGCCTCACCGTCGGTCGAGGCAAAGTCCAACTCGCTCGCAGTCGTCTTGTCATTGCTGTCGAATGAGCACGATGAGGCCCGCGACCACAGACGTCGCTCTGATGTGTAGTCAATCTCGTCGAGGGTGGAGTGTTCTTCGCTGTCGCTACTTGACTCCCATGTCGGCTCTTTTTGATCGCTGTTGACTCCTGCGGCGGTGTCATCTTCAACCCGCTGGATAGTGAGTGGTGTGCACTCGTCGTCTGACGTGTCTTGAAGTGCCTTCACCTCGGGTGATTCCAGCGCTAGGGCAGCCTTCTTCGGTGAGGTAGCGCAACATGTCGCCAGCACGCGTTCATACAGCCGACGCGCATTGCTGTCACGAATGCAGCACAACCAGGACGCGAGCGCTAGGAAACCCGCACTCCCCGTCGCCATTGCCGCTGCCGCCACGCACGCGCCAACTCGCCGCATCATCCGCCTGGCTCGCGCTTGTTCCTTGAATCGTCTTCGCTGCTGAAGGTCGAATTGAGATATGATGAAGCGGGTCGACGCCGAGAAAGAATAACACTGAGCCCGACCGCCTTTCCGAAAGTACTGCTCGGACAGTAATGCAGGCCGATGACGTCTATTCTAGCGGCCGCCAACGCGCTCGACGACTGGATCCGCGCGCTGACGTCGCCGATACACACAAGCGCAGGATGTTGAGTGCATTCCCCCCGCCAGACGATCACAAGGTGAGCGATTAAAGTAGCAGCCACCGGAAGAGCGCCATCGTCACCGTCATCATCGCGTCAGCGCAGCTGGTCCGTCTCACCCCATTGAGCGACACAACGAGAGCCGACACGCAGAGGAAGAAGGCCACTCGACCGTAGGAACACAGCCTCAAGACATGGAGAGCGGCGGGCGGCGTACACAGCGCCAGCATATCGCGATCGCGGCGGCCTTTCTCGCTTGCTTGACGTCTTTTCTTCAACTCGCGTTGTTTTGAGTCTTCAGCTCGCTTGAGTACCAGGTCACTATATCGGATTGTGAAGGGTGTGTATACCGTATACTCGATATACTCCCGTTTCCGTCAATAGGGCACTCTGATTGGCTGAAACTCTCCGGCGGTTCTGGGCCAGTCACCCTTCACTGTTGGCGGGCGGGGAGCACCCCAAGCGCGGCGCTTTCATTCGTTTATTCGCCATCCACGAGTGACAAGCCGAAGCAAAATGGTGCGTCTTCCGGTCGCTCTCTCTGCTCTATGAAGGGTCTTACAGGCGCGGCGGCCGTTGTCCTTACAATGGACGCTTTCCCGCGTCGATTGATGCCCCTTACGCCCCGACTGGATGGCTAACGCCCGCGATGTGTGTGTCCGAACAGCCGACCAAGAAGGTTAAGAAGACTACCACCACCACCACCAAGGTGACGACCAAGACGGTCAAGGGCGCCAAGTCGGCCGGTGCCGCCAAGCCGAAGAAGGACCCCCTCTTCCAGAGCACGCCCAAGAACTTCCGTCTTGGCGGTGACGTGCAGGTATACTGAAGCATCCGATGTTTCTGCGTGGCCTCGCGTCTTCCGCCGCGCCTCCCTCATATGAGGATGGTGTATCTGGGAGACCGAGTGTCCATTGGCAATTTTTTCACAACCTCCCCGCACGGACGCCGGTCACCGTCACCTCGTGTGATAGTGACTGGTGTCTGTGCCTGCGCGGGGTCGGCGACAGGAGTCGGCGGTCGATGGTCGTTGGCTCTTGTCTGCCACCTCGTCGTAGAGCGGGAAACTGTGTAGCGGGTCCCCCACGACCGCAATGACACAAACTTGTGGCGGCAGTTCATCTCGGTGAATTCGCTCCCCCAAGGGTAAAGACCACACACCACACTGTCATGCTGATACACAGTCGGCTCGCTCGCGCCCGCAGTCACTTGGTGATGAGGGAGCGAGCGGGTCATACTGCGAAGAAATTGTGTGCTTGTGCCCTCTGCATCCCGACAGCGATGCTAACGCTTCTGTTGTCGTTCTTCCTCTGATCTACAGCCCAAGCGCGACCTGTCCCGCTTCGTGCGCTGGCCGCGTTACGTGCGCATCCAGCGTCAGCGCAAGATCCTGTACCAGCGCCTCAAGGTGCCGCCGTCGATCAACCAGTTCGCCAACACGCTGGACAAGAACACGGCCACGGACCTCTTCAAGGTGCTGCTCAAGTACCAACCGGAGACTAAGGCCGCCAAGACGGAGCGTCTTCGCAATATCGCCGCCGGCAAGGAGGAGGCCTCGGCCCCGCCCGCCGTCATCAAGTACGGCCTGAACCACGTGACCTCGCTCATCGAGAACAAGAAGGCCAAGCTTGTGGTGATCGCGCACGACGTGAACCCCATTGAGCTGGTGGTGTTCCTACCGGCCCTGTGCCGTAAGTTCGACATCCCGTACGCGATCGTCAAGGGCAAGGCTCGCCTCGGCCAGCTTGTGCACAAGAAGAACGCTGCCGTCGTCGCGCTCACGCACGTGAACAAGGAGGACAAGGCCAAGTTCGACTCGCTCGTCCAGGCCTTCCACGCCAAGTTCAACGAGGACACGACCTACCGCCGCAAGTGGGGTGGTGGCATCATGGGCCTCAAGACGCAGAAGAAGCTCGAGCTACGCGCCAAGGCTATCGCTGCCGAGGCCGCCAAGAAGGCGCAGTACTAGAGCGTTTCGCCTAGTCTTTTGACTGGTGGACAACTCTAGGAGCTCGACCCCGTGCGGCTCTGTCGGCGCCTGTAGCGGGAGCTGACGAGCTGTATGGTGGTTTTGTAATGGCTGAATAAACTCGAATACTGGCATTCCAATCTGTGTTTGGCTAGTTGCTTACCTGCTTCGCCCTGCTTGTGCGTTTGACCCGAGTGGGCAGTCGTGGCATACAAGGGCGAGCGGTCGCAGATGCCAAGCAGTCCTTTCGCCATGCAACACCATCACTGTCCTTGGAACTTAGGAGCGGGAACTTTTGATGCCGAGGTGAGACCAATGGCAAGCATCAGGCACGCATCCTTGGCACCCCCAACCGTATTACGCACTGGCTGCGTGCTTAATCATAATTTTAAGCCGCGACAGCTTGTTCATCGCGGCTCCGTATATGACTCTCGCTCGTTTCCAGCCGCCTCATAAGCTGCAGAGCTGCGTATGCACGCCCTGCCGGCCCAGTTGGGTGACGGCTGATGGTCATTTGGTCCGACTCGTGTCTCCTCATCGATTCGTCCTCTCCCAACGCGAACCGCAACCCGAATGCGCCAAATGACAGCGACGAGGAATGCCGTTTTACAGACAATGTCGTCGTCTCCATGGAGACGCGACCGTTGAAGAGAGCCGCGAGATGCCAAGGCAGGCGCGACGGACGCAAAAACGCGGAAGTCCGGCGTGAATTTTCGGCGGAAAGTTCCCCTGGAGAGGTGCCGATGGATCCCATTGCGCGTGTCGGTGCGACACGGTCGCTACTTCCAGCATCGCGCCAATCACCAGCATCACCTGCTCCTGTTCACGGACGTCTTTGCGCGCGAAAAGCTGGCGTGGGGCTCGGTGTCTCGTCGGCGGGAGCGTAAACAGCTCTCGCAGCTGACGCAGAAATTCGGTCGACAACGCTGTTGCCAAGGGCACCCCGATTCCCATCGCTGTCAGTTACCAATTTTCAACACGACGGGGTTGGGGATCGACCCGAGCCAACAGGATAGCAACGGCGACAGGATGGTCATGGTGGTGACTCTGATGCGACGAGCGTCGAGCGCTTCGATCCGGTACGAGCTCGAGGACTCGAGCACCGACACAGACACGATCGCGACCACGGTGACGAGCAGCAGCGTCAGTCGAGGGCACGAACAGCGACAACACCGACACACGCACGTCAACAGCATCTTCCCGCCGCAGAGCGACCTCGCAGACGGCGCCCATTCGGACAACAGTGACGTTGAGAGCGACTGCGATGAGCTGGAGGAACGGCAAGAGCGGCTGGCCGACGTTGCGCGCTGCGCCAGCCTTGCAGACGTGCAGGTCGACGTGGCGATCGCACACACGCGCCACAGGCTGCGCGCGCGCTTTTTCGTGGAGATGACGCGATCGCAGCCCCGCCGCACGATCTGGGGCGTCGGCACGTCGCTATCGGAGCTCCGCGACACCCACAAACGCATACGGCGCGTCGTGCGCGGTCATCTGCGATCAGGGACGAGCTGCGAGATCCGCTACAAGCCATGTGCTATGTGCATCACACTGCAGAAGGAGCTGCGCGCGTGGGATTCGATCTCGAAGCTCAGCGTGCTCAGTGGTAAGCACCGCATCGCGGAGAAGGCCGCGCGCGTGGAGCGCTTCTTCTGCGACGCCTTCAAGCTGATGGCGGACCACGCCCAGTGGGCGTTCCAGTGTGCAGCGCTGCGCGAGCTGCTCCAGATCATCGAAAACCTCGCCCGCGTGCGCTATCCCGGCGACCGCGACTCGCTCGCTGCCATTTCCAAGTTCCGCCCGCTGTCTTCCTCCTCATCGTCGGCAGAGTGCATGATCTGTCTCGAGCGTCTGGAAGCGGAGGAGGTGGGCAGCCGCAGAGCTCGGCAGCGCTCCAAGAAAGCCGCGGCGACGTCCATTGTGAAGCAGAGCCGCTCCGGGGTGCGACTGCCGTGCGGCCACGAGTTCCACGACACGTGCGTGAGTCGCTGGCTGAGCGCGCGCCTCGATTGTCCGATGTGTCGCGCACCCATCGTGAGCGCAGCGAAGCTCGATGCCGGCGATCAAGTCGACGCCAGCACGCTGTCCTGCAGTATTTAACGACCTTCGGGCTGTGAAGTAATGCAACAAGAGTGGAGACAATCAGAGTCATCGAGTTAAATGTGTCATGCAGGTTACTGTCGAGAGAGTAGAGCGGATCGCTACCAGCGATGGAAACTCCACTTTTCATGCCAGCGACTGGATCGACTGCGAGTTGTCTCGGAGCTGCGCAAAGTACACGGCGTCCTCGCCAAACTGTGATCGCACAAACAGGAAGCAGCAAAATGTGTCAGTTTCGTCGTCGATAGCGTCACCGCCGATTGATGCTACTTACCGCATTCTTGATGGATACGTCGGCGCCACGAGTGCGCAGCAGGGCGATGACGCCCGCCTGGCTCTTCTTGGCGGCCGCAATCATCGGCGTGCAGCCTTGCGCGTCTTGGGCGTTCACGTCCGAGCCGGCGTCGATGAGCAGCTGCACGACCTCCTCGTTCGGCTCCTCGCTGTAGCACGCGTGGTGCAAGGGGATTGATCCGTTCTGCAGGGAAGAAGGGAGACCATCATTGCCTGTTAGACAAGACCGAATAAGCTCAAAAGTACCGCGAGCGTACCACATTCTTGAGGTGGACGTCGGCGCCCGCCGCGAGAAGCAGCTCGACGCACTCAGGGCCACCGCAGCGCGCAGCATTGTGCAGCGGCGTGTTGCCAAACTACACATCCAGACGGGAGATAATGTGTCAATGCACAGGATAACAGCGTAAAAGTCCCAATGACGACTTTGACCTGATTTTGGAGATTGATAAGCGCGTTGGCGTCCTCAGGAGTCGCCGCCGTCTCCTTCACCTTCGCGAGCACAGCGCCAAGGACGGCGGCGTTGTTGTGGAATGCGGCCTCGTGCAGAGGGCTGTTGCGGTCCTGCGCTCGAAAAGAGGACAGCACTACCGCGTTAGCCTGTCGCCACTCGTGGCATGACCCATATTGAACGAAACGGAGCAATCGCTCACCGGAGTCTTGAGCGCGCTGAGCTGGACGCCGGCCGACAGCAGCAACTGCACGACCTCGAAGTGGCCGTTGGCGATCGCGGCGATCACGGGCGTCGCGCCGTACTGGTTGGCATGGCGCCATTAGCGTAGCCAAATCTCCATAACCCCCGTTGGATCCATCAGAGGAACGCACCGACTCGGAGCAGTGCCAGTTGAGGTCGACCTGCGGATCGTGGAGCAGCTCGGCGACGGTCTGGACGTCGCCCGAGTCACTCGCGCGGAAGAACCGCTCGGTCTGCTCCGTCACGACGCGGTTGGCGCTCATTCCGTGCCCTTGCCGGCTTCGATTTGAAGATTGATAGCCCTTCGCCCCCGCGCAAGTCGATCGCGCGTCTCTTCGCCCACGAGGCGATCCCAGTGTTATACCCCAAGCCAACAACCAAAGAACTGCTATCAACTGTGACGATGCAGCGGCTGCTCGTGGTGCTGGCGCTCGCGACCGCTTGGGCGGGCACCACGGCGCGTGGCGATGGTGTCACTACTTGCGAAGGGAGCGCGCATCTTCAGGCGCTTTTGGCGTCGAGCAGCCTCCGTCAGCGGCTCGCGGAGTGCACAACGCCACTCCTACTCATCCCGTTCAAGTGGGCGGCTGCGGATGCGACCGCGTACTGCGAGCAGGACACCTGTCGGCGTGCCGCCGCCGCGCTCAACCAGCTCCCGAGCTGCACGTGGATGGCAGCAAGCGCCCTAAGAAGCGCGGACGCGGACGACGTCGCCACGCGGATGGCGCGCCAGGTCCGCAGCGACTGCGGCGCAAATCAGTGAACGAGTCAATAGGCATTGTAAGTGAGGAGCATCAGCTCATTTGTGTCGCCTGCGTGTTCACGTCGCGCGCTAGCCAAGAAATCACCAAGCAAGCCTCCATGAGGATCAGATCGTGTTTGATGATGACATGCCCTAAGTCCCTAATTACATTATGGTTTTTGGGATACCATAATTTAGGGTTTCCCCCCTAAGTACCATACCTGTTGTTTCGAATAATACGCATGCATTACAACAGTGAGTTGCTGAATAAGGGTGCGAACATCCCCTCCACGATCAACCAGTGGGGGACGGACGCGCTCGTGGCAAACGCTTCGTCCGCTGGCACATCGAGGCGACTCGCGCGGCGCTCCAGCTCCCGCGTCCCGCGCCCTTCTTCGCCCCTCAGGACCGCCGCGCGCGCCTCCTCCGGTGGTTCTCTGTCGCTCACGACTGTCCGAGTCGCTCAGCTGCACGCTCCGCTTCGCTTCGAGCCGCTGGACGCGTAGATCGGCGGCCGAAAAATTGCTCCCACTTTCGCCTTCTGTCCGGACCCGACGCGACAGGATGGCGGGCCGAGGGCGAGAGCTCACGCTGCCCGCGTGGATGAAGAAGCAGCAGCTAGCGCAGGCCACCGATCCCCAGGCCCCGGCTTACCCCCCCGCCCCCCAGGCGCCCGCGAACCCCGCGCAACAGTTCGCAGACGCGTCGGTACGTGCACTTCCTACTGCTCTGACTCGTTCTCCGTGGCTTTGCGTCGCGGATCCTTCAATCCATAGATACCAACGCGTCTAACACGTACTTGTGGTGGCTGTACCAACGCAGGAGCCGGTGCAGGCGCCCTCCAAGGAGAGTGAGCGGCCGTCGTCGCGATCCTCGCGGCGCAGTCGCGACCGCAAGCAGCGCAGCCGATCACGTTCGTCGCGGCGCACGCGCGCGCGCAGCCGCAGCCGCGACAAGGACGACCGCGACCGCAGCAGGCGCTCGTCGCGCCGGCGCTCTAGGGACCGCTCGTCCTCCCGCCGGCGCTCCAAGGACCGGGACCGCTCGTCCTCCCGCCGCCGGTCGTCCCGGCGCTCGCGCTCGCGCTCCCGGTCGCACTCGTCCGTGCGCATCGTGCGCCGCAGGAAAAAGTCCAACTTTGACGTGCGCCCGCCGGGCGTGACGGAGGAGAACGCCGCGGCATACGCGGCGCAGGCCATCCTGCAGCAGAACATGGCGTCGCTCTCGGGCGCCGGCGGGCCCGCGTCCTTCGTGGCACCGCGGTCGGGCCTCCCGCCCTCGGGCATGCCCAACGCCCCTCCTCATGGCGTAAGTGTCCGATGCTAGGCCTCCCTGCTTACATGCATGTCTGACCATCACTGTGCTGTGCTATGGACTGACCACACAGAACGCTTTCGGCCGGCCGTTCGGTGGGGGCTACGGCGGAAACGTCGGCCCGGGTGGAGGCTATTCGCAGCAGACGCGCCATGCGCGGCGCCTGTACGTGGGCGGCATCGGCGACGTGAACGAGACGGAGATCACCGAGTTCTTCAACGACGTGATCGACCGCGCGCTCGGCGAGCGGCAGGAGGGCGGGGCCGTGGTCTCGGTCTACATCAACCGCGAGCGCCACTTCGCGTTCGTCGAGCTGCGCACGATCGAGCTTACGACCGCGTGCATGAACCTGGACGGCGTATCGTTCCGCGGCCAGCCGCTCAAGGTGCGTCGCCCGAACGATTACAACCCGGCGACCGTGCCGACGGACCTGGGTCCAATCCCGCAGCTGAACCTTGCGGCGCTCGGCATCGTGTCGACCACCGTGAGCGATGGCCCGGGCAAAGTCTTCATCGGCGGACTGCCGTACCATTTGAACGAGGAGCAGGTCAAGGAGCTGCTGCAGGCGTTCGGCCCACTGCGGTCCTTCCATCTGGTCAAGGAGCTCAACTCGAACCTGTCCAAGGGCTACGGCTTCTGCGAGTACATGGACTTGGCCGTGACGGACGCCGCGTGCCTTGGACTCAACGGCATGCTGCTCGGCGACAAGACGCTGACGGTGCGTCGCGCCATGTCGCAGGAGAACGCCAAGGCCGTCGCTAGCGCCGCGGGCACGGTCAACTCGGGCCTCGAGATGGGCTTAGACCCGTCCCTCGCGGCCATGCAGGTCATGAGCCTCGCCGGGCTCGGCATTCCGGGTGCGCCAGCCGGCACGCCCTCGCGCGTCATCGTGCTGCTCAACATGGTGACGCCGGAGGAGCTCGAGGACGAGGAGGAGTACAACGACATCGTGGACGACATCAAGACGGAGTGCGAACGCTTTGGCCAGGTGCCATCGCTCCTGCTGCCGCGCCCGCGCGACGGCATCCCCTCCGCTGTCGGCAAGGTAAGAGCGTGTGTTTGGTTTGTTGCTCGGCGTCCACTTGTGTACTGATCCGGTTCTACTTGTGTGGCGATGGCAGGTTTTTGTGGAGTTTGGCGACGTGCAGTCGGCGCAGAACGCGGCGGCTGAGCTCCACGGCCGCGGGTTCTCGAACCGCACGGTCATCGTCGAGTACATGGATGAGCAGAAGTACGCGCGGCGAGAACTGGTGTGAGCGGTGAGGTAGGGAACCTCACATTAGCGCAGCGAAGCATGTTACAGGACAGGGACACGGGTAAAACCGCGAAGACATACATGAACACTCTACTCTGCTAGCGACTCGGTCGTTCATTAGATGATGTAGACACCGGATCGGACTGCTTCATCGCGAAGCTGCTGTCATGATCAGATTAACAACTTGTTCGCGATGGTTATCCTCTACGTCGGCGGCAAGAATTGGTGCGCTAGCGTGTATCCGAGGGCCGCGGCCTGCTCAAAGTGCGCGCGCGCAGCGTCGGGGTCTCGTCGGACGCCCCGCCCCCGCGCGAGAAGGTGTCCCAGGTTGAAGTGCGCGTGCGCATGGCCTCGTGCCACGGCCGCGCGGTAGCACAGCGCCGCCTGCTTCAGGTCTAGGTCTCCTCCCTCGCCCTCCTCGCACATGAGTCCTGCCATTGTCAGCTGCAAAGGTCAACCCTTGGTCGTGGCAGCACTGGATAAGCGTCCAGTGGGACGTACCGAGGGCGTTGAGTGCGTCAGCGTCGCCTGCATCGGCCGCTAGAGCGTACAGACGCCGTGCGTGGGCCTTGTCGACCGCGCAGTCGACACCAGAGTAGTGCATGGCCGCTGCTCGTCGTGCCGCCAACACATGACACTGCAACAGCGGTGCATCAACGGCAGTGAGATTCTGACAGCATGAGTCCATCGCCAGAGAAACGTACCGGCGTGGCGTTGGCGGCCTTGGCGTAAAATCGCAAAGCTGCCGCTCGATCTGTCAGCAGTGGCGACGTCTCCAGCAGCTCGCCGATAGCGAACTGCGCGTGTGCCTGCCGTCCTTGCAATGGGATTGACAATGACGCAGCCTGAGCAGCTGCAGCGTTCAATAGCAGCCTAAACGCCTCATCGTGGATCTCCTCGCGGTCGCCGAAGCGCAGCGACGTCGGTACGTGCGTTGATACACCCACGCCTTCGCCATTGCCGCAGCAACCGAGAGACACGGACGCGAGCAAAATGAGTGCGAGTCTTATCATGGCGTCGCCGCTGCCACTATCCGCTGCCTACAGGATCGTTCGTCATGCACGAGCGAGTCAACTCTCCCTGTCTCCTGTCTGATCATGATAGCCGTATGAACGTGATGGTGCCGCACCGATCGAAGGAATGCGACTCCACGGTCCACGTCTGCCTTGACGCCGTTGCCGGCGCAGTAGATGGCGCCCAGCAAGGCCTGCGACTCAGCGTCACCCTATAGAAGAGCAGTCCGTGTTAGACTGTGTTGCTGCAGCACGAACTCAACGCTGTTCACGCACCTTGACGGCGGCGCGTTGCAGGAAGTGGACGGCCCTGCTCATATCTTTCAGCTGCGGCACGGCTGTCTCGTAGTATAGCCGTCCAAGGCTCGCCTCGGCGCGCGTGTGTTGCTGCTCGGCGGCTTTGGCGTACCAGTTGGCGGACGTCACCAGATCTGGAGCAGCCCCCGCCAGTCCTTGTTCGATCAGCATCCCTGACGTTTCCAATGCATTGCGTTCGTTGCATGGGACCAATTAGCATGTGCAGACGATTTGGAGAGCAGTAGTATAGACGTACCGAGTCGGTATTGTGCGTCGCTGTGGCCGCGAGCGGCGGCGAGCGAGAACTGGTCCTTGGCGAGCGAGTACAGCGCGCTGCACTCGCTGTCGTGGCTCGCGTGTTCGGCCTTTTCGCACTGTTCCAGACGACATCAACACATTAATCGGCGCTGGAGAGAAGACAGAGCGTACGAACAAACCCAAGAGACCATCAACTGGCCGAGGAAAGTCGCTGCGTCAATGCTACCCGCTGCGGCCGCTTGCCTCAGCCACTTTTCCGCGACTAACAGGTCCTTCTCCTGCGCGATAGCACTCGTCACCCCGGTTCCTGCTCCGGTCTCACCTGTCATGTACATGTGCCCAAGACACACCATAGCTTGGATGTTTCCCTGCTCCGCCGCGGCCTGACGTGAAGAGAATGGCAAGAATAACTTAGATCGATGCATACGCGACTTCGTTTTGATGCTGGGCAGTCGTTGGTCGCACCTGGTACAGCTCTAGCGCCTTGAATCGATCTTGGGCGACACCATGACCAAAGAAGTGCAGATGCGCCTCCAAGTAAAGGCGATCGCTGTCCGAAATGGCTGGCTCTGCGATTTGCACTCGAGTAAATTAGCGTCCCCGACATCTAAAGCATGGCAGCATGGCCAATTACCTGGTGGCGGCTGGTCTTCTGTTTGTGCTGACGCCTCAGCCGTCGTCACCACACCCGGCTCGGCAACTGGTGACGGCGGCTGCAGCTTCACGGGGCTCGGGAGCGGGAGTTCGATACCTGAGCGGCGAGCGACGGCCATGGACAGCTCCATGAACAGCGACGTGTAGTACGAGTTGATCTCCTGGAAGGCGAAGGTGACCTCGCGCTTGAAGGTCTTGTTGAGCAGGAACTTGGCCGCTTGCAGTCGCGCGGCGAGGCCGAAGATCTGGTGCAGCGACGCCGCGAAGTTCTGCAGCGCGATCGATACGCCCACGTGAGCCGCGTGCTCGACAAAGGCAGCCTCGTACGCGCAGAACTCGTCCTGCGCCTTGCCCAGCAGTCCGCGCAACTCACCACCGAGCCGGATCGCGACGAGTTTGCGCGGGTCGACACTGTCCAGTAGCGGCATGAGCTCGTCCAGCAACCGCCGCACTTCATCGACGAACCCGCGACCAGCAGAGGTGTCGACGGGCTGGGAGCAACTGGTATCGATCTTGAGCGCCACTGGCGGTCGTGAATTGGTCGTGGGCGGTGCGTCCGCCGACGATGGGGCTGGTGGAAATGCATTCACGTCATCTGAGCGTTGTTGCTGCTGTGATGTTGTCGATTTGCTGGTGTCTGCAGGCTTCTCAGACCGCGATCCATCGCTCGGCAACGTGCGCGTGCTGGTGTTGGGGCCGGTAAGCGTACTCGACCGTCGGAACTTGCCGAATGCGGTGCGAATCGGCGCCACTACGGCGCCAGATTCCTTTGGCGTTCCTATACTTCTCGAGACAGCAGCTTTCGACGCCTTGGAGCGAGGAGAGAGCGACGCACGAACGACGTCGCGAGCAGCAGCGAACAGCAGCTTTGTGTCGCGACCGTGGGACGGCACGCTGATCTTGAAGCTGGTCGAGGTCGAGGTCTGCCGTTGCTGCTGCTTGTGCTCGACCTGCTCGACCGCTTGCTTGACGCGGCCACTCGATCGATCGTCTCGAGACACGTTGCTGTCCTTTTCACTGCCAGTGTCGTCGTGTTTCGAGACTGCTCTCTGATCTGAACTTCCGCTGCTATCGGACCGCACCGGGGGTGGACCAGAGGCTGGTGCGACGATCGACTCGGTGGACGAGCTGTCGGACTCGCTGACGGGCATTACAGGAGGGTCCACCGCTTCAAAATGACAAGGTTGATCGCTCAGAATGACCACCAGCTTACCACCAACTCGTAGCTTGCGTCGAGCGCATCAATCAGGACGCGGCTGGGCATTGGGTAAGCGAGGCAACATAGTCAGCTCAATGCCTGACTGTGTCTCTGCTAATTATAGGCAGCGGCAGAATTGGAAGTGACCAAGCACTCACCGAATATAAATGGAGCACCTTCATGGGCCTCGCAGTAACGGAATAAACTGGTGGCTCTTGATTATCACTCTTCTCTTCATCGGTCGACAATCAGCGCCTTCCTACGCCAGACACAGCTCCTCTAAGACTCGAATCCTCCTATTGCACTTCCATTCACTCGATTCTGTCCGCGTTCGCTTAGTAGCTCTGGATCCACGTTCGTCTGTCACGGCGGCAGCGCCACGTCCTCACGGGCGGTAGTCCGACGAGTACGTGCGCGTGGCGCGGTCGTCGTGACCGCCGCTGCTGGACGGGGGCGGCCGGCTGTAGCCACGGTCTTCCCAGTCGTCGCGGCGGCGCGAGGACTCGCCGCTTCGGCGGTAGCCGTCGTCGTAGCCGCGGGACGAGTACGAGCTGCCGCCTCGGCGGTCGTCGTACCGGTCGCTGCGTCCGTACCCGCGGTCGCGGTCGCGCGAACGGGAGCGCGAGCGCGAGCGCGAGCGTCGCGACGACGAGCGGTGACGGTCTGACTCGTACGCTCGCCGGCGCTCTCGCGAGCGGTCGCGCGAGCGCGACCGCTCCTTGGGCGGGTAGCCTTTGTCGCCGCCATTGCGCGGCGGACTGCGCGAGCGCGAGCGTGGCCGGCGGCGCCCTCCGGACGGTACGCCCATGCCATCACTCAGCGGTCGCCCGTTGCTGCCTCCATTGCTGTAGTCCTGCCGGCGGCGGTCGCCCGGCGCGTCGTCGAACTGTCCGTCGCGCGGCGGCGGCATCTGGTCGGCGCGCTTCGCGATCGGCGGCGGCGGAGGAGGGCCCATGGGCGCCCCGCGGGGCGGAGGACCCGGCGGACCTGGCGGACCGGGCGCGGGGGCGCTCCCGCCGTCTGCAGCGCCGCCCTGCGTCATCCACGCGGGCAGCGTCGACGCACGGCCGCGACCTCTTCCCGCCATCTTCGCTCGGTCTAGTGTTGGGCCGTTCACCTTTTGGACTGTAAGCCTTTGGCGGGCGGCGACTGGGTCTGCTAAACGGGTACGGGTCGATTCCAGAAGTCGGCCCGTATTTACTTAACCTTGAAAAAGCATGTCTCGGCCCGCCCGCGGGCTGAAATGTTCTAGAAACCCGGGCGGAGCGAACCCATTTAGCTCTTGGAGACACTAAGTGCGCGTGCGAACCTAGTCGGATCGATGGCCCTGGAAGGGTACAAAGCGCTGGGAACTGCGACCACCAGCATCAGCTAAAGCACCTTCGACGACGCGTCTGTAGCGGCGGGAGGACGCGCGCAGCATGTCGGGCAGCGGGCGCAAGACGACGTACCGCAAGGGTGTGACCAAGCGCGTGCTGTACGGGGACCCGGAGCCCAAGGAGAACGAGCAGATCGTGCGCGTGGTGGCTCTGCGCGGCAGCAACCTGTTCGAGGTTGTGAACGCTGAGGGCGACAAGTCGGTCACGATGCTGCCCACCAAGTTCCGCAAGCTCATCTGGGTCAAGCGCGGCGACTTTCTCATCGTGGCTGAGGGCAACGGCGAGGCCACGGTCGCCACCGGCAAGAAGGGCGCCGTCACCTCCATCGTCGAGCACATCCTCTACAAGGACCAGATTCGCAATCTCAAGAGCAAGAACCTCTGGTGCGTTGGCAGCGCCCCACACCTCTCACCGAATGCCAATTGCACGCTCTAACGCTCTCTATGGTGTCCCATTATTGTGGCAATGGCAGGCCGGAGGCGTTCGACCAGCAGCGGCCGACAGAGAGCGAAGACGCGGCCGCTGACAAGGCCGAAGACGACGCGGGTGGTGAAGAAGCTAGTGCCGCTGCTGTGGCGGCGCTTGCATCCAACGACAACGGCATCAAGATGCTCGACATGTCGTTTGCGGACATGTACATGAACCGCAACCGGCGCAAGGGCCATTTCGACGACGATGAGGATGAGGATGGCGACGACGACAACGAATAGAGCCGAGAGCAACGCGTGTGGACCGATAGAGAGGGAAGGGCATCACGTGCTGGGTAGAGATATCTTCTCGGTGTTGTTAACTATGTGCATGTGCGCTCGATGCCTCACGTCGCCAGCGGAGGCAGGTGCAGCAAAGTGTGTGTATAAATAGACTCGACGGTGACGATGATGCAAAAATGGGCGACACTAGACCAAAGTTCACGCTGCAGTAGCAGTCATTGCCCGTGAGAATAGCGCCACAACAACATCCTGTTGGTGGTGTCAGCGATTGGGCCTCAAGCTTACACGAAGATCTCAAGAGGGAGACGACCACGCGCGATGCAATGCTGAAAGGCTCGATGCTCCAGAAGCGGCAGGCGAGCTACGCCACGCCGTCATCGGTGAGCTCGCATAGATCCTTTGATGACCCTGATCACTGCAAGAGCAGAGTGACTGACGCTGTTTCAGCACCACCACCACCATGGCGACTTGGAGGTTGAAAGCACTCACAAGCTTGATCGACAGCCGTCAAGACACGACTCGGTACGAACCGTATGACCTAGTTGCCATGATACAGGAAGAATAGTACTTGAACTAGCACGTCTTCATCTCAATAGGACGTGTTTTCAGATCTGAAGCTTGACGTGCGAGACCAGCAGCAGCACCAACAACGCCACACAATTCATCAGACCAAGTCGCGCTTGACCACGAGCAAATTCCCCCAATCTGGATGTCCGCGGCCTATTGGGGGAGCGGGTCCAGCTTCTGTGGCGATCGTCGTAGCAGGTCCTCAGGGCATGAAAATAGCTGCGCCAACGCTCACGCCGTCCAAGGTGCAGCACGCGCTTCGGTGAGTAGCTACAGTGCCGACGAGTGTCGAGCCTAGATCAACTTTTCGAGCTGAGTCTCGTGTACAATAACAGGAGGTGCCACTCGGCCTCGGCCGTGCGCAAGCGCCTTCAGAACGCCGTCGAGCAGAGCTCGTTCAACACAAAGCTGGAGCAGTTGGAGGCGCTCCGGAGCCTTGGAAGGAAGCAAAGCGCGTCGCCCACGGTCAGTACAGGCGACCGGCAGCTGTATTATCAGTATCCGAACCAGCACGAGCCTGAGATGATGATAGCATCAAAAAGAGGCGACGCGCTGTCTTCATCTACCCGACTGATACGCAGCTCTTTCGGGGCGTCGATCCACCCGCTGCATCGGTTGAGTCGGACTGGAAGCACGACACAGCTAATCTCTGGGGCACCGTCATCTTCAACAGCAAGCGGATCGTCCACTGCAGCATGGAGGCACCCGTCTAGTGCTGCCTCCACTGCTGGAGGCGCATCCACCACGATCGTCGGCGGATACAAGTCGTCGTCAGTCCAGATGGAAGTCGAGCTCGCGGAGCGCCTCAATGAGATCGAGAGGTCCAAGGTAAGGAGACTGGTTGAGTCTTACTCCTGAGGTGGAGACGACGACCTACCTTGATGACCGACAGACGCTGTTCGTGCCTGGTAGATCCACGACAAGTCCATACTGCGAGTCCGCGCCTGCCAGCATGTGTTGAACACTATCGTTGAGCAGGACGAGGTGAGCTGAACACTGCTTATCGTTTGCTGCGATCGCTGTTGATTCTCTGACGACATGATGCCGCTTTCACTTGAAACTATGGTGCGGGCAGCTCTACAGTCGACTATTGTCTCGAATCCGGGACGAGTTCACCGCGTTCGTTGATGCGGCGGTTACTGCACAAGTACTCAGCGAAATTAGCGCAAGTAACTACCATGGGTTCGCCGGTCTGGGGTGCCGTCGAGCCTGCGGACGATCCAGCAGCAGCAACAACAACGACATTGTCGACATGAGCTTCGGTATGGTGATACTGCACTGGCGGCTTTATCTCACAATGCTCACTGCAGTGCTCTTCGACAGACTTTGCGCTACTTCAACAGGAGAACACGGCGCTCAAGAAGTCTTGCAACACCATGCAGACAGAGATTGTGCGGTTGCAGGCCGAACTGCGAGCAGTACGCCACTCGGTGAGCAACAGTGTCAGGGTCGGCGGCGGATCGACCGACGACACAGAGCCCCTTGGTACTTATAAGCCCATGCTGATGCCCTGGGACGTCTCAAGGCCACCACTCTCACACGCTTGTCGGTGGATCTGTCGGCCTCACAGACAACCTCGACGATGTCCAGCTTTGCGCTTACCGGTCGCCGCAGCGCTCCGAGATGAGACCAGCAGGGATCCCGCAGCTCGACCTGGGTCTCGTATCGTCGTACGACGAGGACGAAGATGAGGACGACGAGGTACGGCGTGTGCTTTATGTTGACAGATAATGATGCTGATTCAGAGGTGCTGACACCAACGCGTGATTATTCACGACGTAGGAGCCCTTTCCAGACGAGTACGACGAGTGAGGCAGTCATGACTAGACATCGTCGCTGGAACATATCGTCGACTCGATAGATAAAACAATACACTGCAATTGGGTGGGTGATCAACACAAACTCACGGAAACTCATCATCATCTCACCTGTTGTTCAGCTCATCCAGTCGAGCCAACATTTCCCGAAAGAACACTTGTTGCTGTTGCTGCTGCTGGAGCATCTCGCGAGTCAGCGCCTGCATCTGCTCGAGCGCCACGCAGACGCGAAGGAGCACGTACAGGAACAGCAGCGCACACACGAGACTGAGCAGCTGGAGTGCTAGTTGGAACGACGGACTGACGCTTCCACCAGCACTCACGACTACTGCCGATGGCGCCGGTGTTGTGCTCTGTTTGGCACCTGAGAGGGCGCGATCTCTCGGCAGTGTCTCAGACGTAATAGCCGCCACATCATCAGAACCCGTTTCGACAGTCAACTCTTGGGTCGAAGCAGCATAGCCATTCTTGTGCTTCTCCAGCGTAGCGGTAGCGGCGTCAAACCAAACGCGAATCGCGTCCTTGGACTCAGACACGGTCGTACTCTCGATTTGCTTCTTGATCCACGTGCTCTTGAGCCACTGCACTCGGATGCCGACCTGAGCAAGGCACGTGGCAGCCCCGAACGACTTCTCTGTTGCACTGAATACCCATCGGTGCTCAACGCGGAAGTAATCGCAGTACGGGACGTTCGATATGGTCGTCGTGACGCTCACGACAAGGCGCGAGTGCTTCGAGTACCTATAGCGCTGCACCTGCGTCGTCGGAATGGTGCTTGGACCGACCATGTACTTCTTGTTGTGCGTATGCGAAGCCGTACGCGAAGCTTCGAACTCATCCGGAGTGTCGACAGCCGCGTAGGTGACAGGCGCGACAGTCCAATCACCCAGCTTAACATTCGTGGAGCCCGCGGCATCCAGCAACTCGAGCGTAAACGCGTTGGAACCAATCCAAAGAGTCGAGTACGCGTCTTCAACACTGTAACACACATAACCAGAGGTGACAAGTTAGAACTCAGTACTGAGATTAGACAAGGCATTTGGCGGGGCATACCTAAAAGGCACTTCCTCGTTCATGATGAGTTCAAACTCGTTGAGTATTGTGTCAGCAGGAGGAACGACAACCGAAGACTCGTCGCTTGAATCTTTGTCCGTGCCATCACTGATCGCCGTTGTTGTTGATCCCGATGTCGGTTCGGATGGAGAACCAGCAACGCTCTCCTTGGCTTGGCTCGTCGTCGCGCCTTCTCCTGCAAGTAGAGAACAACCGTCATCGATGGTTATACCGATTCAAAGCACTAACCGAGCTTACCTTCTCCAGGTCTCGTCAGTTCATTATTCGGAGCGGTGCCTTTGCTGCTAGACGTCTCATGCGAGGTTTTGCCGCCAAGGATGGCGTCTGTACCGATTTTGATGGCCCGCAACTGCTGGATGCACTGGAAGCACTCATCCCTGAAAAAAGGGAATTAATCAATTGTCAGCAAACCCATTGCTCCGTAAAAACGGCACGGTCATCGACGCTAGACTCGTTCTTACCGGAACACAAAAGACGCGAAGAACACGCGCTCCCCATTCACCATCAACTGGGCACCAAGCAGCGACAACACAAGAGCGTTAGCACTGCGTGCAGTCAATACCGAGCAATGGCTGGCCTCACCTCAATGGCATTCGGGACAATCAGTGCCGTGTTCTTTTTCTCCATCGACGCAATATCACTGAATGACGCGACCTGCAGTCCCGACAAGAAAAAACAGGGTGTCATTCAAGAGCACTGTCAGCCACATTCGTATCTCCTTCGAGGTGACGGTTGAACACAGTGCTACGTACAAATATGGTGTCCCGCCATCCAGTAAAGCACATGTGGTCCCGGGTCAAGTACAACCGGCCGTGATATGGGAAGTTGGACAGGTACAGGGCGCACGAGTAGCTCTCAACGACCTGTTCAGGCGATGAAAGCTGCACATCACAACAGAACGAGCATCAGTCCCATGAGCTTTGTCCAGCTATGTGACTTCCACCAACTCCTCGCTTTACCTTGAACTTCTTCTGGAAGTCCGACATTCCAAGGGGTTGAACCTCCGCGCCTTCGTCATCCAACCCGGGGTAATCCTCCGCGCCCACGGATTCGTCTGAAGCTTCTTGATCATTGTCAGCAGAGGCAGGGTCGTCGCTGGTGTCGTTACCGGCCTCAGCACCACCATCGCTGATCAGCTTACGGCGACGTGGGGAGGCCGAGTCCGTCGGACGCGCGGGGCGAAGCGCTTGGCTGTGGTGGGCACTTTCAGGTCCATCTCCTTTGGCTTGGGCACCGCTTGCCGACTGGACCTCCGGGACGCGCTGATAGGCTCGGAGTGCGTCGCGCAGTGCTTCGTCCGTGTGATAAGCCGGAACTACACGTTTGCTTCGTTGATACGGTTTCCGGTTTGCCTCAATGAAGGCGGAGATATCGGCCGTCACATCAATGCGCTCAAACGCTTCGAGTGACTGCGTCGCGAGAGAAGAGTTCCCGGATATCATATGATGGAGCGCCTTGGCGAATGACTGTAGCGAACTCTTGGCAACTTGGAGCCGGAACTTTTCGTTCTTCATGTACGTCGACACGAAGATCTCGATATCCTAGGGGACATCATTGTATCATGTAAGTTTTGACACTTCGTCAATTCTGCACGAGTAGAACATAAGAAGAGCAAACATTCGCGCAGAATCACTCACCTGGACATACAAGTGGAACTTGTCTTTCAGCGCGGTCAAGCTGCTTGATAGCTGCGTCTCTAGCTGCTTTATATCTTCGACGAGCTGCCGCAACTTCTGCTCGGTACGGCGCTCACGTTCGGAAGCCACTGCTCGTGATTGGGCCTGATACTCCGCAAGCACTCGCTCTGCATCGGCCAGACAAGCGATCTTCTCCTCCGAGCTCTTCCCATCCTGCATGGCTGTACGCAGCGAAGCAAATTCGCGGAGCTTCCCGTTGAATTTCTGGCGGAGCTTTTGATGGGACGACGATTCAAAGCACAGCGACGAGTGCACCTTGACGAAATTCTCTTGTGCTGCGGTGGACGTCATCTCATACTCCAGTTTCATGGTTTCGAGACTCAGCGCGACCGGTTCGGACAACAGCGAGCGGAATTCCTGTAGCCAAATAGCACGCAGTCGACAGCAGTCATTAGAGCACAAATACAGAAGCGATCAACTCAATAAACAGTGAATAGACTCACCTGATGAACTTCGAGCAGGAGCTGCACCTCATCCTTGAGCGTTTGCCACCCCATCGCCATGGATACACCCTCGCCATGGACAAATTTGGCCCCCGGGTGGTTCGACAGTGACAATGACGGCGATGATGGTGGTGTCGACAGCGATGAACTTGATCCGAACAGATCGGCAGCGGTGGAGATTCCTCCGTTGCCACCGTTGCCGTGCTCGTGGATGCGCAATAGTTTGCGAAGATTCTGCACATGTCGATCCTCAATCACCGTAAACTCCATGATCGCACCACTAATGACACCGATCGTCCGGTGCCCCGTGTCAGACAGGGCTTGGATATGGATCACGCGGTTGTAGAATGGGTTGCTCGCCAGGTCCGAGCCATTGACATCAACCTCCAGTTGTGGACCAAGCTGCTTAAAGGCTCGCTCGATGTCCGCTGAAAATGGGTAATCAGTTGCACAACAGCACAGAGACGTCAGAGGTGCTACCATCGTCACCGTGCTACACACTTCTCAACAAGTGCTTACCCAGCTCGTCGATTCCTTGTGCACTTGCTCGCATCTGCTCGACGATTTCCTTGGCGCGCGGGAAGATCTTGGCAAATGCCTTCTGCGTGCGAATAAGCACGTCTTTCAGATACTCCAGACGTTGTTCCTCGGTCAGCTGGAAGGCGTGGAGATTCTCTTTGATCTCCCGCTCAAAGATCGGCCGCTGTGCGTTCATCACTTCAACGGCTTGCACGTAGTTCTTCTCAGCTGCCAGAACGTCGTCAAGACAGCCATCCAGCTTGCTGCGCTGGCGATCCAGAGGACTGCGACCAAAGGAGGACGTTGTGTCCCACATCTTTGTCAGTAGCTGGCCAGGGACAGCGCTAAGTTTTTCCGACCGTTCTTTTGAAGCGCCGTCATCGGACGGAGAATCCGTGAGCGCACTCGGTGACCCATCACCGGAAGCAATGGCGGCGCCACTTGCAGAATTGCTACTGGCAACGCTATCACCAACTGCAGCTGTAGCAGATACCGGGGAGCGTGACACAGACGGAGGCGGCGAGGGGCCGTTGGTGGTGGCGGTGGCGGTGGCATCCGTTGAATCCAACTTCCGCAGCGCCGACGCGATCTCGGCAGCTTCGGCGCACCTGCGGTCGTACTTCTCCTTGGTCTTTTCCGTGGACGCCAGCATTTGCTGGTGGGCTGACCGTACCTTGGTACCCTCTGCACGGGCACGACAACAGGTTAGAGGCAGCAGTACAAGCTTGCACGGATGCCATCGTACCTGATATCAGACGCTGCACTTGCGACTCATGCTGCGTCGCGAACGCCTTGACGCCGGGCGCGACAGACGTCTGCAGCGTAGACGCGAACGCTGCGCGCTCCTTGGCGAGCTGCTCCAGCTGCAGCAGCATGCTCACCCAGCTGCCCGTCAGGTGCGTCGCCCAGTCCTCCGCACCGGCATGCCTGTGCGATATTTTGGTTGTTAGTCGCACCGATTTCATCAAAAACGCATAACACCCATCGCTCCGACTCACTGGGCCGTCTTGAGCAGCGACTGTGCGTACTGCTGCTCCATGGTGGCGCGCTCCGCAAGCAAACTGGCGACCGCGTGGCACAACTGGACGCCGCTCTTGGCCTTCTGGCAGACCTGCGGGAACGCATGGAACAGGTCCTGCGAGTAGCAGGGCGCTGCGGGCCCTCCGGCGCTGCTCGTGCGCCGCCGCCGCGGGCTGCCGGCGCTTCCGGCGCTCGACATACTGCCCGCGCTGCCCGTGCGCTCCATAGCGAGACGGGACGCGATCTTTTCCTCCGCCGGGCCGCTCTCTGCTTGCAGGGGACGTAAGGGACGTGGCACAAAGAGAGCAGGAGGCGGTATGTACCGTTAGAGTGGATACAGGGAGACATTAGGAGGCGCAGGCGCCCATTTACACGCGCATACCCATCGCCATCGCCGCCTCTGCTGCGCCTTTCCGACTGATTCAACTCAACCTAACAGTAGTGTAGTACCAGGGTCGTCGGATCCGAACGCCAGTTTGAAATCTGGTTTTCAACAATTAACTGCTGCACCCATCGTTACGTCAGTTGGTGAAGTGCGTGCACAGTAATGCGTGATACAGTACGACTGCATAATGACTTATGCGTGACGCAGTACTGATATTCGACCCGTTATTTTGGGCGTTCTGATTGTGGTTGGATTGGGGGCATTCAGAGTAACCAACGTTAAATAACGGATAGGGTTCTCCACCAGTCATTTGCGCGATTCTATCGGGCGGCGCGCCGAGCGGCTCAACACCATGCGAGCGCGGCCAAAGCTGAATTCCGCAGGCCACCTTGCCGCTTAAACCGAGTCAGTCTCCCTGTTGCTCCCTCCCAGTACTCCACCATGTCGTTCGCTGACCTGACCTCGAGCCAGAAGGACGAATTCGCCGCCTCGCTGGCCGTCCTGGCCCTCCACGACGCCCAGGTCGAGATCTCGGCCGACAACCTGTCGGCCGCCTTCTCGGCCGCCGGCGTCGAGGTCGCCGCCTACGTGCCGCAGCTCTTCGCCGACCTGCTCGGCCGCGGCCTGGATGTCGAGAAGTTCCTCGCCGGCCCCTCGGCTGGTACGTCGTCGCCATATCATCACAACCAACAGCAATGAGGAACGATTGACTGACGATCCGCTTGACGCATATCGATGACAACAGGTGCTGCCGCTGCTGGTGGTGCTGCTCCGGCTGGTGGCGCTGCAGCCGCCGCGGCCCCGGCCGTTGAGGAGAAGGAGGAGGAGGAGGAGGCCGACCTCGGCGGCGGTATGGACATGTTCGGCGGCGAGGCCGACTACTAAGTGCGTGCGCTATAGCGCGTCGCCTTGGCTAGTGCCCGCTCGCAGGCTGTGACTGCCGCCGCCGCCGCCGCCCGCGTTTTCTTCGGACAAGCAGCTGGGCGACCGCAGGCAAGCGTCAGCCAGGCACAGCGGGACCGCAGTTGGCCAGCCCATTGCGTTCTGCGTCGACGCCGCGCGGAGGTCGTCGCGCCCGACCAAGGACCGAATAGTTGCTACTTGGTGTATTAGCGGCTCGTGCGGCCATCGCGCGCGGGTAAATGCGAATAAAATGGCTGCTCTGGAGGCGGAACAGACAACCCAATCGTCTCCTCTTAGCGCTCGTTGCGTCGCCCGAGCCTACCGGTGCAGGATGCGCAGCCGCGGGTCGTTGTGCAGGCGCTTGTCCATCTCGGCGTACTTCTGCAGCGCCGTCTCCTCGTGGCTCGCCAGGCGCTGCTCCAGGATCTGGATGCGGAACATGGTCTCGCTGCAGAAGCGCTCGAACTCCTCGTCCGTGCCCTGGTCGTGCTCGCGCTGGCTGCGCTGGAACGCCGCCTGCCGCTTGGCGAGCAGCGCGTTTTCCTTGTCCAGGCGGCCCTGGATGATGTTGGCGCGCTCCAGCAAACGCTCCTTGAGGTTGCGCAAGCACATTTCGCGCACGGCCAGCGCCTCGTCCTTGGTCAGGTCGCCCGTCGCGTGGATACTCTGCAGATACGGGCTCAGGTAGTCCACCTCCGCCTTGACCTGTGGGGTAAACGGCATCCGTCAGTGGAAACGAAGCAACACCAGTGAAGACCAAGAGGACAGCCAGTCACGTACGTCCTTCTCGTGCTCTTTGGCGTCGTCCTTGCTGTTGGACTTAGACTCGTCGTCGTTGGTATCGAATAGACTCGTCTCCACCGTGATGGCCATCTCTTCTCGCTTGCGCAGCTTGAGGATGTCCTGCGTCTCAATGTCCGAGTGGCGCACCGCCGTGTAGCAGTCCTTCTCCATCTGCATCAACAAGCCACATCAGTCAGTCCCTCTGGTCCTCAACACTAGCTCCAAAGGCTATGGCTCAAACCTGGATGGACGCGCGGAGCTCGTCCTCAAGTATCGACGCCTTGGGCTTCTTGGCACTCGGATCGGCCATCACGACGTCCACAGGCATGTTCCCCACCTTGTGATACGTCCTGGAGCCGGCCGTGATTTTGCCCGTCGCGTAGTGGAAGTTGACACGGATGAAGCCTTCTTGGACGTTGTACGTGCGCTTGCGCTGGTCCTCGTCGGCAGGCACGGCCGGGTTGCGCGCGAGCTTCTCCTTCATCTTCTTGATGGCGATCTCGCCCGCCGACCCGCCAGGCAGCACGTACGGGTTCTTGGAGTCGATGTCGTCCTTGTCCGTGGCCAGCACGACGGACCGGAAGACGAGCAAGTCGTCGCGGCCGTCATAGTACTCGGTCATGCGCTTCTGGATCTCCTCCTCCCGCTTCACGAGCCCGTCCGGCCGTGCGCTAGTGTAGAAGTGAAACTCGCGGCGGTAGCCGATCCACTCGGTGCGGGCCTTGAGCGCCTCGGGCATCCTCCCCGGCGCAAAGTACTCCTCAAACTTGCCCTCGAACGGGAACCGCTTGCGGCACTCGAGCTTGTCCTTGCGGTTCTTGAAGTACTCGCGGATCTCGACCGGGAGAGTGCAGAGTGTGTCGCGGAACAGCGTGACGCGCGCCACGAGCCCCTGCTCGTGCGAATTCTCCGCGAACTCCTCGACTTTGGCGCGGCAGAAGAGCGTCACGCGCTGTGCATCCGTCACGAACTGCTTCTTGAACGTCGCGCGGTCGATCTCCAGCTTGTTTACCCACGACGGGGGGATGTCCAGCACGAGATCCTCTTCGCCGTCGTTATCACCGTCGGCTTGGTTATCATCGTCAGCGCTGAGCATCTTGAGGTCGCCGACGAGGTCCAGCCCGTTCTTGACGTCCGCTCCAGCCTCCTTCGCCGCCCTGCGCCCCGCCGGCGATAAGAAGATGAACTCCCAGTCCGTCGGGTTGGCCAGGTCGAACAGCGTGAGGTACACCGGGTGCGTCTGCATGTTGACCCAGTAGTTCTCGTGGTTCCACACGGCCTCGATCGCCACGTACGGCGACTCCCGGAGCGAGTACTTGGTCCCCGTCGTCGCCTCGAGGAAGAAGTGCTCGGACATGTCTCGCTTGCCTGCTCTCACCAGGACCCACGCGTGCACCCGTTTGCCCTCGAGCGGGTCGTCGTCGTCATCGTCCGCGGATCGGTAGTCCTGGAACGCGCGCCTCCCGTTGCTTCGAGCATCCATCTCGGCTTGCTCGCGCTGCTTTTCGATGTACTTGCTCGTGAACTTGGACCGGCTCACGAGCGTCAGATCCACAGCGTCCTTGTCGGTGTTCTCCTGTCCGTTGACAGCTCCGGACGCGAGCTCCGACTCGCGCGCCTTCCAGAACGCTTCTTCAACTGGAAGCGTCGGCAGCGGCGACTTGCTCTGGTCCACCAGGCAGATCCAGCGAGGCGCGATCCCGTGCACCACGAAGGCGTCGTATCCCGCTCCTATGAGGAACGACGCCAGCAGCGTCGCCATGTCGAAGCAGTCACCGGCCCGCCATTTCAGCGTGAACGACGGCGACGGCAGGCACGACGGCGGCTTGGTCGGGTTCTCCAGCGGCTCGTACTCGATCGCCCCGGCCAGGAAGCGAGCCAAAGCATGGCAGTCGTACAGTTCTCGCTGCGGCAGTAGCGTCGGACGGAGCGTCGTGCACACGAACTTGGAGATCCCCTTCTCGTTCGGCGGGTGGAGGTACAGTGGCCGCCGGTTCGGGAACAAGCTCTCGAACTGTCGCTGGAATCCGGCAATGTACTCGAGACACAGCAGCTCTTTGAGCGAGTTGGACGAGTACGACGGAGACGCAGCCACGTCCACCGTGTCGTCCACAAGCCGCCGTTGCTTGGTGCACACGACGCCAGCGACCGTGAACTGCCGAGCGGCGATCGCCACTTCCTCATCGGAACGCTGGTGGACGTCCAGAGGTTCCTCGAAGTCGTTCTCGGGCGAGAGCTCGCTGTTGCCCGCGGACTTGTCGTCCGCCGTCCGGTCGAGCATCCTCGATGAGCCAGCCTGGATCGGAAATAGCGCGACGGCAAGCGGAGGAACTCGAAGAGGCGTCACGCCCGCCTACTCGGCTCAACTCACCAGCCGACGCGCCGGGCGCTAAGGCTGTCAGGCTACAGCCTCTTTGTTCACAGCGAGCCGCCTTCAACTCATGTGTGACCGATCGAGTAACAGACCCGTGTGCATGTGACCGTCGAGTCTCAACGTGACAGGAGCGTGAACGAAAGCTGGATTCGACATTGCAGGCTACTTATCGCCTGCCGCCACATGGGGCGAGTAGCCACCGCACAAACATTAACTCCAGGGCTACTTGCTGGCGGCAATACTTCTCCCTAATGCTGTTCATTCAGCCCCAACACTGGCCGGGAAATGCCTAAACGACTACCATGTGGCCATGCTCGATATCTAAGGCGCTGGGTGCTGCTGCGACGTGCAAATGGCCACACGCTCCAACTGCCGTCCGGGCTGCTTGCAGCGATGTACTAGATGTGGAGAGGCGCAACCGTTCATGCCTTTCGAAACGGTAGCCGCCACCCCGAGCCTCCGACTGTCTGGCATTGTAGCAGGGCGACGCTCTGGTTGAGGGCAGCGTGAGATCATCGGCTACGGTTGACTCGTATCTCATTGCCTCTCGGTGCCTCTTCCTTGCTCGATCTCCAGTGGCGAATGCAATCGCCGGTTGGAAATGCGCGAGGAACCTCACAGACGGCATCTGCAGCCTGTAGAGACGACGATGGGGTGTCATTTACCGACTCGCGAGTGTCGAGGAGCCCGCCGAAGCGCAGCCCAGTCCGGCTGGCGCGGCTCAAGATGCTGCAGTCGGCCATCAACACGCGCAACTGCGATATCCGCGACCGCGTGGCTGACAGCGGCGAAGCCAGCCCCCGATCAGACAACCGCATTCAGGAGCTACAAGGCTCGCTCGAGGATATACTGGCTGTGATGGGTCCACTGGGAGGGCTGACAGGCCCGAAAGTCATGGGTGAGCCTGCGCGGAAGCACCGGCGACTGAATCCTGGGGCTCGTTCGGCTGAAGGTGGTGGGAGCGGCACGATCATCAAGGATCGAGGGTACTACCGCCTGAGCGACCGGATCGGCTCCTACTACACGCTGTCGGCTCGGACGCTGACGCTTGATCAGGTCTCAAGTGTTACCAAGAAGGAGCTGCAGTCGCCCCTGAAGCTGACGAAACCTTCGGCAGGCTCTCCATCGTTCAAAGCGGTCTGCCCTGCTCTCGAACATGCTGTAGCATCTGGAGGCAGCGACCTCATCAGTGAAGCGGAAACAGGAGACGAAGAGCGCCAAGTGGCGAACGATGCCACTCCTCGAGAACCACTCAGCGTCTACGTGGAGGGATCACGGGCGTTTGCGCGCCACCTGGACAACAGCCAAGGGATCTTTCGTGCCCCGTCACCGACACGACCTCTAAAGCAAAGCTCGTCGACCACAGCCGTCAAGAGGGCTCGCACGCAGTTCTCACTTGATCTGGATGAACCGAGGCTGCCGTCACCGTCATCACAGATGAGACTGCAGCTTGAGCCTGTTGAGGCATCGCCGCGAACGTTTGAGATCGAGAAAAAGCGATATCTGAGCACGATGGAAGCCTACTGGAAGCAGGTAGATCGCTACGCTGGTATTGCACGGACTGCGCCGATACAGCCGGAACGGCCGCACCGAATTCTCCGACGCCTGCAGATCCCGCAACCGAACGGACTGGACCAAGACGGCCTCCGTGAGTTCGACGAGCGCAGCGAAGCGATGATCGCCGACATCTTCCAGGACGTGTACGCCGACTACTACGAGGCTGTCGCGCGTTCGATGCTGTCGTACGACATCCGAGACGAGAACACGTGTCTGAAGATGAAGATCTATCCGCCGTTCCTACGCGCGACGCAGAAGTGGTGGGTCGACGAGATGTACCAGTCGCGCACATGGCGAGTGAGCAGAGAGACGGGCGTCGACCACCAGCGCATTGAGACCGTGCGGTTCCGTCTCGAGCAGTGCCTGTACGCGGTTAATGTCGTCACGTTCGCACTGCAGGAGCAGTGGAACAGGGACTGTCCGCCCAGCGAGTGGGAGGTGGCGCCACCTCGGTCTGAAGCCACCTTCGCCCGCATATTGTTCGTCGACCTTGCGCCGGAGAGCTTCCTCGCGGGTCTACCAAAGACGATCAACCAGTTTGTCGATGGCGTGGCACGGAGGGCTGAACTGGTAAAGGACTGCCTCAAGACGTGCTGGGTCCCCTCGGCAGCGAAGCTGGTCAACGACTGCATCGGGCAACTCCGCACCACCAACCGGGCATTGAAGAACGGAAGCTCGCCGAACAAATCTTCGTCGATATCACTAGGGTCGAGCCCGAAGCGGCAGGCAGCAAAGGCAGCACTGCTAGCATCGCAGATGGACGACGATTTCTCTGTTGGGTCGAGCGGCATGCGGCTGTACGCTGATGACCCAGAGTCTCTGGCGTACTTGAGCTTCATCGGGATTCTCGACGCTGCATCGGTACTTATGGCCCGCAATCTTCGCGTATCAGTCGAGCGATCGGTGAGCGAGTTCGTCCAGTTCTTCCAGCGCGTCTCGAGCCCGCTCTTCTATGGTGAAGCTGCACTACTGCTTTCGGTGGGATGTGCTGAGACGGGCACACCCAACGACGGCCATGAGAACTTCCAGATCGAGCCCTCGCTAACGGAGCTTCGCGACAAGGTGCTCTCGTGCGTCACGCTCATCGTCGAGGCGTCTCACCACTTCCCTCGAATCGATTCGCTCACAAAACTCCCATCCAAGTTCCGAGGGACTGGTGTGATTGGACCGAGCACAATGACGCTCGACGACAGCTTCATCCAACGCTCCAACTCGCTAATCGCCGAGCTGCTGCGCGAGCACTTGCTCGAACCGACGCAACTTCTGTCCTTGCTCAATCCGTACGCGTTCCTCGTGAACGGCGAGTACGAGACCAAGATCAAGCCGTTCCTTGCTGTCCACGACGACGCATCCACTGAACCCGCATCGGCCAAGCAAACGAGCGAGCTGCTCGAGGTCTTCCGACAGGAAATCACGTCGTTGAAGGTGTGGGAGAAGCAGATCGCGGCGGAGATCAGCGACAAGTACAGCTTCAAGCTCTTCGCCGTCTCATGCATGGATGTGAAGCTCAAACTCACCAACAAGTGCAAGTCTTTCGCGAGTACCATCCTGAGCAAGGTGTCTGCTGACAACGTGAAGGAGATGTCGACGATGATTACCGAGTACGAGCAGATCGGGGCCAAGCTCGTGGCGGAACCGATGGATTCGTTCGAGCTCAAGGCCCTTGGCGCCTTCTACCTCAAGAGTATCGAGCTGATCGATCAGCTCAAGAGCCGACTGTACGAGAATGTGTGCCGCCGCGTCCAGTTCCTCAAAGACTACGACTATCAAATGTCCCGCGAAGAAGTGCAGCTCTTCTTCAACGCCTTCCGCTGGCCTGAGAATATCAAAGGGTTCCAGCGCAAAAGCATGGAGCTGCAAACCAAGCGTCAGCACGAGCTTGAGCTCATTGTGGAAGGCCGCCAAGAGCAGCTAACCAGCCAACTGGCTAGCTTGCAACGCCGCGTCGAAAAGATGAGGGACTATGCTAACCTAGCCGACACCGACAACATCTTGAAGCGGATCGAGACTGCTCAGAAGGCACTGGAGGATGCTGAGACGGAGGCTGAAGCCATCAAGGAGCAGCAAAACACGCTCGGGATGGAGTTGTCCAACAACCAGACGTCACTCGACGCCTTGTATGAGATGCTAAACCCGATCGAGAAGCTGTGGACGACAATCTCGCAGACGATGGAGAAGGTGACGTTCAGTCGCGAGGCACCTCTAGCGGCCGTGAACGCAGAGGATATCGAGCGCGACTGCGACCAGTTCCGGCGCACGATCGTCAAGATTATCAAGGAATGCGAGAAGAACACGGACGTGTACGCCGTCGCGATCACCGTCGCGCAAGAAGTCAAGAAGACGCTGGACGAGATGCTGGACAGCTTCATTCCCTTAATGGCGCTGGTTTGCACGCCTGGTATCCGAGATCGTCACTGGGAAGAGATCGAGCGAATCACGGGGATTGAAGTCCAGGTAAGCGAGGGTACCAACATGAACCAACTCATTGGTTTAGGGCTCCAACGGTTTACGAGCGCGATCGAAGAGACCTGCGTCAGCGCCTCGAAGGAGTACTCGCTTGAGAAGGCGCTCGACAAGATGGAGTCCGAGTGGGTCGGCGTGAAGTTCGGCACGAAAGAGTACCGGTCAACGGGCACCTCGATCTTGTGCTCGACGGATGAGATCCAGCAGATCATCGACGACCAGATCGTCAAGACGCAGTCAATGCGCGGCAGCCGATACAACAAGCCGTACTTTGAGCGCATTACCAGGTGGGAGAAGCTGCTCGTCTGCATCCAGGACATCATGGACAACTGGATCAAAGTGCAGTCGACGTGGTTGTATCTCGAGCCGATCTTCAGCTCGGACGATATCATGCGCCAAATGCCGACGGAAGGCGCGCTCTTTCGCAAAGTGGACGCAAGTTGGCGTCGGAACATGCAGGAGACGGTCGCGGTGCCCGCAGTCTTGAAAGTCGCGGAGAGAGAAGACTTACTGCCGAGCTTGCAGCAATCCAACACGGATCTGGAAACGATTCAGAAGGGTCTCAACGACTACCTCGAGACGAAGCGTCTGTATTTCCCGCGCTTCTTCTTCTTGTCGAACGACGAGCTGCTCGAGATCCTGGCGGAGACCAAGGACCCGCTGCGGGTCCAGCCACACTTGAAGAAGGCATTCGATGGCATCTCGCAACTGGAGTTCCAAGAGAATCTGGATATCACGGCCATGCTGAGCCCTGAGAATGAGAAGGTCCCCTTCCCGTACGCGAATATCCAGCAGAACCTGATCAATCCCAACAACTCTGGCGGCAACGTCGAGGTGTGGCTGGAGGAAGTGGAGATGACCATGCGCAAGAGCGTCGCGTTCCACTTGGACGCGTCGGTGGCCGACCACCCGACCAAAGACCGTCTGCAGTGGGTACAACAGTGGCCTGGCCAGGTCGTTTTGGCCGTGAACCAAACCATGTGGACGTCTCAGAGTGAGCAAGCGCTGAGCAACGACAAGGACCCAAGCGCGATGCTCAACTATCTGCAGGTGCTGCGCACCGAGCTGACGCGCACCGTTGAGCTTGTGCGTGGTGAGCTGCCGAAACTAATCCGAATTACTTTGGGCGCGTTGGTGGTAATGGACGTGCACAATCGTGACACGATCGCCGAGCTGGTCGACCTGAACATCACGAGCAAGAGCGACTTTGACTGGTTGGCGCAACTCCGCTACTACTGGATCCAAGGCGGCGTGTCGGCAACCACGGGCAAGCCGCACTCTCTCGAGTGTCGGATGATCAACAACCTACAACACTACGCGTACGAGTATCTCGGCAACAGTATGCGCCTGGTCATCACTCCACTCACTGATCGGTGCTACCGAACGCTCATGGGAGCAATTCACCTCAACTTGGGTGGCGCTCCTGAAGGCCCCGCGGGCACCGGAAAGACGGAGACGACGAAGGATTTGGCCAAAGCAATCGCGATCCAGTGCGTGGTGACCAACTGCTCGGACGGGCTGGACTATCTGGCGATGGGCAAGTTCTTTAAGGGACTCGCAAGCTCCGGCGCGTGGGCGTGCTTCGACGAGTTCAACCGCATCCAGCTCGAGGTGCTGTCTGTGATCGCGCAGCAAATCCTATGCATCCAGCTCGCGAAGGCGCAGCATCTAGCGAGCTTCGTCTTCGAAGGCACTGATCTGCGCTTGAACCCGACGTGCTGCCCGTTCATCACGATGAACCCTGGCTACGCTGGTCGCGCGGAGCTGCCGGACAATCTGAAGGTGCTTTTCCGCACGGTGGCGATGATGGTGCCGGACTACGCCATGATCGCCGAGATCATGCTGTACTCGTACGGATACATGGACGCTAGCGCGCTGTCCAAGAAGATCACGACGACGTACACGTTGTGCTCGGAGCAGTTGTCGTCGCAATCCCACTACGACTACGGCATGCGTGCAGTGATGGCAGTTCTTCGCGCTGCCGGCAACCTGAAGCGTGCTGAGGGCCACTTGCGCGAAGACACTCTAGTGCTGCGCTCCATCATTGACGTGAACTTGCCGAAGTTCTTGTCTCCCGACGTCCCACTGTTCAACGGCATCGTCTCCGACCTCTTCCCCGGAGTTACGATCGACCCACCTGACCGCACCGACATGCTCCAGTCGATCAACGAAGTCTGCAAGAGGCTTAACCTGCAGCCGATCCCGAACTTCGTGGAGAAGGTCATTCAGATCTACGAGATGATGATCGTTCGGCACGGGTTTATGATCGTGGGCATGCCGTTCTCTGGGAAGACATGCTCGTGGCGGGTGCTGAGTGAGGTTCTCGCCCACTTACACGAGAAGTTCCCGACCGACTCCAGGTACACGAACGTCCAAGTCGCGGTGATCAACCCCAAGTCGGTGACGATGGGGCAGCTCTACGGACAATTCGACGCGGTCTCCCACGAGTGGAACGACGGTGTGCTGGCTATCAACTACCGCAACCTCGCAAACAACCCGTCGCCCGACCGCAAGTGGCTACTGTTCGATGGCCCTGTCGATGCGGTCTGGATCGAGAACATGAATACGGTGCTGGACGACAACCGCAAACTGTGTCTCATGAGCGGCGAGATCATTGCGATGAGCTCCGTCATGAGCATGATGTTCGAGCCCATGGATCTTCTAGTCGCGTCGCCTGCGACGGTGTCTCGGTGCGGCATGATCTACATGGAACCGGAGCAGCTCGGGTGGGCGCCGATCCTGGACTCGTGGCTGGACTCGATCACCGTCACGCAGGCTGAAAATAGTGCCAGCGACAAAGCTGGCCCGATTGAGATCAACGCCGAGCAGCGCGCGCTCATCTCGTCCCTGTTCTCGTGGTTGGTCGAGCCGTGCATTGTGTTCGTGCGCAAGGAGTTGGTGGAGTTGTCGCCGACGGTGGACACCAACCTCGTGCAGAGCTTGATCAACATCTTTGAGGCACAACTGTGCCTACTGCCGCGTGAGGCAGCTTCCAAGAAGAAGGCGAGCATCGAGGCGTCATTCCTCTTCGCACTCACGTGGTCGGTTGGCGAGAGCATCAACGCTGACGGCAAGAATCGGTTCTGTGAGTTCCTGCGTGCCATCATGGACAACATGCAGGTGCTCGAGACCAAGTACGTGGTCGTCAGTCGTGCGCTGCAGGTGCGCAAGTGGGCCAAACCCGTTTTTGACGACGGCAAGAGCACATACACGCTGGCGATGCCTGTTCCCGCGAAGGGTAACTTCCACGACTACTACTTCAACATTGAGGAGAACAAGTGGTTCCGATGGGAAGAGATGCTGAAGGACTACTCGATCCAGCCCAACACTCCGTTCACGCAGATCGTCGTGCCCACAATCTTCACGGCGCAGCTCGAGTTCCTCGTCAAGCTACTGGTGACCAACAAGCGCAAGGTGCTCGTGTGCGGACCGACGGGCACGGGCAAGTCGTGCTACATGTCTTCGATCCTGGATGAAGCGCTGCCGCAAGACAAGTACTCAGTCATCATGCTCTCGTTCTCGGCAAAGACGTCGGCCAACATGACCCAAAACATCATCGACGGCAAGCTCGACAAGCGGCGGAAGGGAGTGTTCGGCCCGCCACTGGGTAAAGACGCGCTTGTGTTCGTCGACGACCTCAATATGCCGCTCGTTGAGACCTACGGCGCCCAGCCGCCGATTGAACTTGTGCGCCAGCTCATCGACAGCGAAGGCTACTACGACCTGAAGGAGATGTCGTGGCGTAAGATCGTCGACACGATCGTCCTCGCGGCGATGGGTCCGCCTGGCGGTGGGCGCAACCACGTGACTCCGCGACTGCTTCGACACTTTAACCTGCTGTGCTTCTCCGAGTTCGACGACGGCACCTTGACACGCATCTTCACGACAATTCTGAACTGGTACTTCACCTCGAACCCGTTTGTCTCGGAGGTGAAGAAGCTCTCGGACGCTGTCGTGTCGGCGACGCTCGAGCTGTACCAGTCCGCGGTCAAATCGCTGCTGCCAACGCCGAAGAAGTCGCACTACACGTTCAACCTGCGCGACTTTGCTCGCATCGTGCAGGGCATCATGCTTGTCGTGGCCAGCGACCAGTTCACAGCCACGAGTCTCGTGAAGCTGTGGGCGCATGAGTCGCTCCGAGTGATTGGTGATCGATTGGTTGACGACGAAGACCGGGAATGGTTCAACGAAGCGCAGAAGAAGATCATCATTAAGCACTTTGCGGCCAACTTCGACAAGGTGTTTGCGAGCCTCAAGCGCGGGCGGGATGGGCCAGTGTCGGCTTCTGACATGCGCAACCTCTTCTTCGGAGACTACATGGATCCGGATGCGAGCCCGCGGTTGTACAAGGAAGTGGATGTTCGACTGGACGAAGCCGCCGAGTTTGACGGCATCCAGAAGCTTATTCAGTGCCTCGACGGGTACTTGACCGAGTACAACGGCATCAGTCGCAAGCCCATGAACCTCGCCATGTTTCTGTTCGCAATCGAGCACCTGTCGCGAATCGTGCGCGTGCTCAACATGCCTGGAGGCAACGCTTTGCTCGTTGGCGTTGGCGGCAGTGGTCGCCAGAGTCTTACGAGACTGAGTACGTTCATTGTGGACTTCGAGATCAAGCAGATTGAGATCTCGAAGAACTACACCATGAACGAGTGGCGGGAGGACATGAAGGACGTGCTCCGGCTTGCGGGTACTGGTGCCCGGCCGCTCGTCTTCCTGTTCAGTGACACCCAGATCAAGTACGACGGCTTTGTCGAGGACATCAACAACATGCTTAACTCGGGCGAAATCCCCAACCTGTTCCCGTACGACGAGCGAGTGGCGATCTGCGAAGCTGTGCGTCCGCATGTGAAGGAGAAATTAGGCAAGGCAGCGGGTGACAACATGAATCAGACGCAGCTGTACTCTTTCTTCCTGCAGCGTGTCCGCAGCAACCTCCACATCGTGCTGGCTTGCTCGCCCATCGGCGACGCGTTCCGCGATCGTCTGCGCAAGTTCCCGTCGCTTATCAACTGCTGCACGATCGACTGGTTCACTGCCTGGCCTTCGGATGCGCTCGTTGCCGTGGCGGAGAAGTTCCTGGCGGACATTGAGATGGACAGCGCCGCCGTCCGTAAGGCAATCGTCGACACGTGCCAGTACTTCCATGTCAGCGTCACGCACTTCTCGGACAAGTTCTTGAAGCAGCTGCGGCGCCAGAACTACGTCACGCCCACGTCGTACTTAGAGCTCATCCTGGCTTTCAAGACGTTCCTTTCACGGCGCCGCGAGTCGGTGCAGGCAGCGCGGAACCGCTACGTCGTCGGGCTCGAGAAGCTCCAGTTTGCGGAGCAGAACGTGTCGATCATGCGAAAGGAACTCGAGGAACTGCAACCGGTGCTCGATCAGTCCAAGAAGGACACGGACATCTTGATGGAGGAAATCAAATCCAAGCTGCCGGGAGTCGAGACCAAGCGCGGAGAAGTCCAAGCGGACGTGGCCGTTGCCGACACATCCAAGGCACAGTGCGAGCTGCAAAAGGCAAGTGTTGAAGCCGACTTGGCGGAGGCCATCCCAGCTCTTGAGGAGGCTTTGAAGGCGCTCGACACGATCAAGCCGTCCGAGATCAACGAGGTCAAGTCCATGGCGAACCCGCCCGCAGGTGTCAAACTAGTGTGTGAGGGCGTTTGCGTCATGCTTGACATCAAACCGGCACGCATCCCGGACCCCCAGGACCCGTCCAAGCGCATCATGGACTACTGGGGGCCGTCGCAGAAGATGCTGAGCGACCCTGGGTTCATCACCACGCTCAAGAAGTTCGACAAGGACAACCTGGACCCGAAGATCATGAAGGTCGTCGTGTCCAAGTACATTTCCAACGAGAACTTCAGCCCCGAGAAGGCCGAGAAGGCATCCAAGGCCGCCGCGGGTCTGTGTAAGTGGGTGCACGCTATGGCTTTGTACGACAACGTGTCCAAACTCGTGGCACCCAAGCGGGAGGCGCTGCGTGAGGCCGAGCAACTGCTGGAGGAGACGATGAAGAAGTTGAATGAGAAACTCGCTCAGCTCAAGGAAGTCGAGGATGGACTCGCGGAGCTCCAGCAGCAGTTTGATGCCGCGACAAAGCAGAAAGAGAACCTAGAGTACCAAGTCGACCTCACGGGCAAGAAGCTCGTGCGTGCATCGACGCTGATTGAGAGTCTCGGAGGGGAGAAGTCGCGTTGGACCGAGTTCGCTGAGGAGCTCGGTCTCCAGTACAGTCGGCTAACGGGCGACGTGCTCGTGTCGGCTGGCGTGGTGGCCTACCTTGGCCCATTCACGTCCGTGTTCCGCCAAGAAGCGGTCAACGAGTGGGTGGCGCGTTGTAAGCAGCTTGGGATCCCATGCAGTGACCATCCGTCGCTCAACGGGACGCTAGGCGACGCCGTTCAGACCCGCAAGTGGAACATTGACGGGCTGCCCACGGACGGCTTCTCGATCGACAACGGCATCGTCGTCTTCAACTCTCGCAGGTGGCCTCTCATGATCGACCCTCAAGGCCAGGCGAACAAGTGGGTGCGCAACATGGAGAAGGAGAACAAACTGACGGTGATCAAGCTCACGGACGCCGACTACATGCGCACGCTGGAGAATTCGGTGCAGTTTGGGACGCCCGTGCTGCTTGAGAACATTGGGGAGGAGCTCGACCCGTCGCTCGAGCCGCTCTTGCTCAAGCAGACGTTCAAGCAGGGCGGCGTGACGTGCATTCGGCTGGGCGACTCGACAGTCGAGTACTCGGAAGCGTTCCGGTTCTACATCACGACTAAGTACCGGAACCCGCACTATCTGCCGGAGGTGTCCGTCAAGGTGACGTTGCTCAACTTTATGATCACACCCCGAGGGTTAGAAGATCAGTTGCTGGGCATCGTCGTCGCACAAGAGCGTCCTGATCTCGAAGAGCAGAAGAACAAACTGATTGTACAGAGCGCACGCAACAAGGCGTTGCTCAAGGAGATTGAGGACAAGATCCTGCACATCCTGTCGTCATCGGAGGGCAACATTCTGGAGGACGAGAACGCCATTAACACGATGAACCAGAGCAAGTTGGTCGCGGACCAGATCAAGCAGGAGCAAAAGGTGGCCGAGGCCACCGAGATCGAGATCGACGTGGTGCGGCAAGGGTACCAGCCGGTCGCATACTCGAGCCAGGTGTTGTTCTTCTGCATCGACCAGCTCGCCAACATCGAACCCGTGTACCAGTACTCGCTCACGTGGTTCCTCAACCTGTTCATCGCGAGCATCCAGAGCAGCGAGCGGTCGCCCAACATCCCGCAGCGGCTTGCCAACCTGGACGCGCACTTCACCTACTCCCTCTACCGCAACATCTGCCGCTCACTGCTCGAGAAGGACAAGCTCATGTTCTCATTCCTGCTCTGCGTGTCGATCAAGCAGGGCAAGGGCGAAATCGAGAGTGCCGAGTGGTACTTCCTGCTCACAGGCGGCATCGCACTCTCCGAGCCGCCTCCGAACCCGGCCAAGCTTTGGCTCAGTGACAAGCAGTGGGCCGAGTTTTCACGACTAAGCAATCTACCGGCATTCCACGGCATCATGGAGGAGTTCGTCGAGAACGAGCAGCAGTGGAAGGCGGTGTACGATTCCCCCACGGGCCACACGCTGCCGTTCCCGGGTCTGCTCGGCAAGGTCAACCCGTTCCGAAGGCTACTCGGCCTGCGCTGCATCCGCCCCGACCTGCTGGTCGTGGGCGTGCAGCTATTCCTCGTCGAGGAAATGGGTGAGAAGTTCGTCAAGCCCCCGCCGTTCGACCTGGCGCTCAGCTACGCTGATAGCAGCGTCTCCTCTCCCCTTGTATTCATCCTGTCGCCCGGCTCGGACCCGATGGGATCTGTGCTCAAGTTCGCGGACTCGCTGAAGCAAAAGGCCGAGACGATATCGCTTGGCCAGGGCCAAGGACCAATTGCCGAGCGCATGATTGTGCGCGCACGAGAGGCTGGGACGTGGGTCGTGCTGCAGAACTGCCACCTCGCGCCGAGCTGGATGCCAGTAATGGAGAAGATCGCGGAGGACATTAAGCTCGAGAACACCCACCCGGACTTCCGCCTGTGGTGCACGACGTACCCGTCGGACGTCTTCCCCGCTGCGGTACTGCAGAACGGCGTCAAGATGACGAACGAGCCGCCACGTGGACTGCGTGCGAACCTCTTGGGCTCGTACATGTCCGACCCGATCGCTGAAGCAGGCTTCCTGGAGTCCGTGGTGAAGGGAAAGGAGTTCCGCGCGCTGCTCTTCGCGTTGTGCTTCTTCCACGCGCTTGTGCGTGAGCGGCGGCAGTTCGGGCCGCTAGGCTGGAACATCCAGTACGAGTTCAACGAGTCGGACCTGAGCATCAGCATCCGGCAGCTCGCCATGTTCATCGACGAGAACGAGCAGATCCCGCTGCGTGCGCTTCGGTACTGCACGGGCGAGTGTAACTACGGTGGCCGTGTGACGGACGACAAGGATCGGCGGACGCTCATGTGTCTGCTCTCGCGCTTCTACTGCATGGAAGTGTTTGCTGAGGGCTTTGCGTTCGACGAGAACGGCTTGTACACGGTGCCTGTCGACGGAGCGTACGAGACGTACCTCTCCTTCATCGAGAGCCTGCCTCTTGTGGCATCGCCCGGCGTGTTTGGACTGCACGACAACGCCACAATCACGAAGGATCAGAACCAGACTAACAAGCTCTGCAGCGACATTCTGCTCACGCAGAGCAGTGGAAGTGGAGGTGGCGATAGCGGCGGCGGCGGGGCGACCCAAGAAGAGCTCGTCGAGTCGGTGGCGAACGATATTCTGCACCGACTGCCCGAGAACTTCGACATGGAGGTCGCGCAGATCCGCTTCCCCGTTCAGTGGGACGAGTCGATGAACACGGTGCTGTGCCAGGAACTCGTGCGCTTTAACAACCTCATCTCGACGATCCGATCGAGCCTGGAGAGCCTCCTCAAGGCGCTCAAGGGCCTCGTGGTCATGTCGGCGGAGCTCGAGAACGTCTCGCAGAGCCTCTTCTACGGCAAGATCCCAGCGCTGTGGGCGTCCAAGTCGTACCCGTCTCTCAAGCCGCTGGGAGGATACGTCGCGGACCTGCTCGAGCGCATCGCGTTCTTCCACAAGTGGCTCATGGACAAGCCGCCCGTCGTATACTGGATCTCGGGCTTTTTCTTCACGCAGGCGTTCCTCACGGGCGCGAGCCAGAACTTCGCGCGCAAGTACACGCTGCCTATCGACCAGCTCGGGTTCGACCACGAGCCCATGCCGAGGCCAGACTACTCACAGAAGCCAAAGGTAAGCAAGTGTGTTGCTAGACGAGTCTCGTAGCGAATGGAGTAATGATTGACAGTCTTGCAACGAACAGGACGGCGTGTACGTGCGCGGGCTGTTCCTGGAGGGCGCCAAGTGGTGCAAGACGGAACAGGCGCTGGCCGAGTCGGACCCCAAGGTACTCTTCTCGCCGGCCCCTGTGCTGCTCTTCCGGCCTGTCAAGAAGACCGAGATGAGCACCAACCCGAGCTACTCGTGCCCAGTCTACAAGACAAGGTACGCTCATGCGCTTCAACGATGAACAACGTCAACGGAGAGAGGGCTAACGCTGACGCGAACGTGGTTTGATGCGTTGGCGCAGTGAGCGGCGCGGTACCTTGTCCACGACAGGCCACTCGACCAACTTTATCTGCTACATCCGCCTGCCAACCACCAAACCCGAGGGCCACTGGGTAGCGCGGGGCGTCGCCATGCTCACGCAGCTAGACGACTAGGGAGCATCGATATGCTAATACACATGAACAGTAGCGTATAGGATGACGTTGGGGATTGCTTTCTTGTGTTATGACTGGCCGACTTGGCCGTATCGTGCTCGCAAGCTCTAGAGGACTCAGTGATGCCTCGCTGTCCACTGATCCGGCCGAACAATATGCATCCGCTCACGCTGGCGCCATGGGCGACACTCCTCCGCGCTCCGTTCCATTGAGAGACGGTCGCCGCCTCCCGCTGCTTGGGGGTTGAGGCGTGTGAGACCAAGCGAAATGTCGAGTTAAATTCCTGTCACTTGGGCTTACAAAGCCCAACAGACCGGGTCCGGACGCGGCGTCACCGCGCGAGGATGCGTGGTGAGACGGCCCGCGAGATAGATGCATCGTTGATTCCATCGTTGCAGCAGCCAGCGCCGAGGGGCATGTCATAGTGCGTCATCACAACAGTTGCGGAGGGTCTACTGAGTAATAGCAGCAGGGCAAGACTGGGGTTAAAGCAGTTGACCAGCTCACAGCCGACTGCCTCGCTCCCGTTCCATTTCTCTCTTCCTCCTGCCCGTTGGCGGTGGTCACTCCTCGTGCGAGACGGCGCACGCGGACGTCTCAGCAAGACTGCAGAAGCTTGATCGAGTAGTCTACCGGCACGCACGTAGAACACCAACACACGCGTCGTCCGATGCTGGAGACTGGCGGCAACGGCGGCATGAGGCAGCGAGGAACCGAGGGCTGCCACTCTGATCGTCACACCAGGTCATCGTAGCGAATGTAGGACGACGCATCTCCCCCGCCACGCGGAACTCGCGCCATTTTTCGATCGAAACCGAGTGGCGACGTGGTCCATTCGATAAAACCGGCGAACATTTGGACCATGGCGCGTCCACATCCACCACCATCTCATCATGCACGACGTTGGCTGCCGCCAATCGCCATGACGGATACGAATCCAAGGTGTTTACAGCCTCTACAGCGCCATTTTCACGCGCTAGAGCCGCCACAAGCAGTTAAACTGAGTCCTGCGGGTAGCTAGGCATGCGGGCCGGCCCACGGACCCATGGATGCATGGAGAATTGCCTGCCGACATCCACCATGATGCGCGTCAATGCCCAAGCCCCTGGCCCCTGGCCACTTTCGTCGGTGCTGTACGCGCGCAATAGAACACTTGAGGGTTTTAAACCCCTTGTTGGCGGATCTTTGTATACTGAAATCAATCTGTTTACTCTCGACCTGTTTGAAACTGTCGGAAACCAGCTGGGGAAGAGCAATCTCCCGCCAAAAAAAAAAAGAGGGCGGCTTCTCCATACTTTATCCAAGTGAATCGCCCTTACGGTTTAGCGCGGGCCACGCGGCTTTGAAAATGGGCGAAAGCTGCCATAAATCGGAGGTGGGTCGGGTCACCGAACATACAAAAATCAAGTCAAACGCGGTCCTCCCATCGGTTTGGCGCGCGACGCGAGCGCGGGTTTGTGCGCGCCTCTGGCTGGCTTTACGCTCACCTCCCTAGAGCCCTGGAGCATTGCGGCCGCCTCCCCCGCCAATTGCCATTCTACTGCGCGGCCTCCGAGTCGCCCGCGTGCATCTCAGCAGCCTCTCGGAGTGACAGTGCGCCTGTAGCAGCCGATCGACGGACCGACGCGATGGACTGGGACGACAGCCTGCTGGCGTGTGAGGAGGCGTTCGAGGACGATGACACCATGGATCTGGACGCCGAGGAGGAGGAAGAGGAGGAGGACTTCGGCGGCGACTACGGCTGCGGGTGGGCCCTGGAGCTGACGCCCGAGGAGCAGAACGTGCGTCCTCGTATTATTCTCTGGTTGTATGGAATGAAGGGCTGATGATGAGGTCTGGTGTGGCGCAGCGAGTGGCGCTGGAGGACCGGGACGCGGATGCGGGATTCCGTGCCATGCTGCGGCAGGAGCTGGCGCGGCCCGACTTCACGCGCGGCTACGAGTACGTCAAGTACCGGCGCGTGCTGGTGGACTGGATGTGCGATGTGGGCGAGTGCCACCTGGGCATGCGCAAGGAGCTCGTGCACGCGGCCGTGGCGCTGCTGGAGCGCGTGCTAGCCAGCGACGCGCCGCTGCCGCCCAAGGACCGCTTCCAGCTGCTGGCGCTCACGTGTCTGCGTGTGGCCATCAAGGTCCAGGGCACGGACGCCGAGCTGCCTCCTACGGCCGAGTTCTGGGAGGTCGGCAACCGTATGTACTCCTTCGACGACATGACGGCCATGGAGGCCTCTGTCTGCCAAGCGTGAGTCGGGCCCCACGTATTTATAGCGACCGGGATCAGGTTGTTGAGTATAAATAGCATGGCTAACGGATTCTGCTGTCCGTGACGAACAACCAACAGGCTCGGGTGGCGGCTGACAGTGGTGACGCCCATGCACTTCCTCCAGACCTTCCTGGCGCAGACCGTGCTCTTCTCGGACGACGAGATCCTGGGCGGCGTGGACCTCGTGGACGAGGCGCACGCCTACTACGGCAAGTACGCCGACTTCTTCGCCGACCTGGCGCTGCAGGAGTACGCCTTCCAGGCCTTCCGCCCGTCGGTGGTCGCCGCCGCCACGCTCGCGGCCGCGCGCAAGGCGCTGGGCGTCGCGCCGCTGTGGAGAGAAGAGCTGTCCGTGCTGACTGGGTACTCGGCCGAGCAGGTCGAGCCGTGCTTCACAGCGCTATGGACGCACTACGTCGCCACGTTCGGCAAGGGCGCGGAGCGGGAAGAGGAGTCGCCCGCCTGCGTCACGGAGCTCTGGCCGTGACGCGATAGCAGTAGTTGATGTGTAGTTGGTAGGTCGATGTGTCTCTTGGCCGTAGTGTTCACAGGTAGTATGTATATATTTATGAGGCGATCGGCGTCACGGGCGACCAGATCCCGCCGGCGCGATCGCTGGGCACGAGAGGGCGAAGCAAGCAGAGTGAGAGAAGGAGACCAAGCGTATCCTGGACGGGGTGAAGGCTCCAGTCTAAGCGTCGGCCAAGAGCGAGAGTCCGAGTCACGCCCGACACGAAGCGTCGTCGTCCGCGCCGTCGCCGCGCCTCTTCCTCCCGACTGCCACTCGGCGGGGCGCGCGTCCATCATCAACGCAATCCTAGAGTTGTAGGGGCAGCGAGGGAGGAGGAGCAGGATATCAACGGCGGCGGGGTCCCCTTCGAGTCTGCAGTGCGATCTTTGAAATACACTCCGCAGTTTAGCAGACAGCAGCGCTCTTGGACTCGATCTGCCGTCACGCATGGAGAACTTGAGCCTCATCTCGCTGACCCCCACCGTCCTCTTGAGCGACGGCCGCGAGTGGGGCTACACGGTCGGCTTCTTCTTGCTCTTCGCCGCGGTCGCATTCTTCTTCATCAAGTTAGCCAACGGCGACTTCGCCGACTGGACGCTGTCCATGTGGAGAACCCCCGTGAGCAGCAAGCGTACGTCATTGCTCCTGCTACTTGATGAGTGGTGGGGCTGCGTCATGACATGGGAATGCGTGAAACTGGAACAGGAGACGACGACGAAGCGTTCGCGCGGCCGCTTCTCAGCGACGACATGCACGATCACCACGAGGTGGTGGAGCTCTAGCCCCAACGACGGCACCGAATCAGTCAAAACCCGTAATATTATCAGTGGCTTCCAGCAATTCGCGTCAATCCCAGTCACTCGCATTGCTCTTCGCTGCTGCTTGCAAGGCGAGGTTGGTGCGGGCTCCTCTCTCCCGTGCCAGCATCTACCGCTAGTGCCCTGCGCGCACACAGAGGTGGTGAGCACGGACAGAGACCTAGAAGCGCGCCCTTCGATCGCGTACACTCCAACACGAGGAGCGTCACGACCACGGCAGCATGCGGTCGGCGTCGCCGATCTCGCCGCCCTTGACGCGCTCAACGACCTTGACGTCGTAGTAGCCCACGCCCGGGCTGTCGGATTTGGTGATGAACGAGTCGCGGGAGCTCCTGGCGCGCGAGATGACTGCGCCGCGGGTCGACAGCGTCGACGACGCCGCCTCGTTCGCCGAGTACTTCTGCGGCATGTAGTTGTAGCGCTTGTTGATGTTCTGCAGTGCCGTGCCGCGCGGCGACTTGGCCGGGTAGCTGCCTCTCCGCTCAACGCCGGAGGTGTGTGATGACACCGAGACGTTGTCGGCATTCGATCCCGAGTATCGAGCGCTGCGCGGTTGGCGCATCCCGTCGCCGCGGTGGCTCGAGCGGTTCGAATAGCCCGAGACCGACGAGATGTTGGACGACGTGTAGTACCCCGATCCTTTGGACGGCAAGCCGGCCTTCTTGTCCATCGCCTCGAGGACCTCTGGCGTCAAGCGAAGACTTGTCGACGACGTGCTACGGGGAATGCTGTGCGGCGGGCCACTGCCCACGTGAGCGCCGTTTGTCGTTCGGATGTTCGGTGCAGACGCTGGCGCTGGCGGCGGGGTGACTGCTGCAGGCGTTGGTGAGCCATGAGAAGCGCGAACAGCTTGAAGCTTTGCCTCACACAACTGAAGTTGACGCGCGATTTCCTTGGCCTCTTCGTGCTTCCTAAGAAGGGCGAACTGTAGCTGCTTCACGTGCTCCGCGAGCATCTCCTCCGTCTCGCCTTCGTGTTGATTAGAGTCCACGGCAGCGGGTGACGCCAGAGGAACTTGGATATCGGGAACGCTGGTGAAGCTTCCACGACTCGAGTCTCCATTCACATTCTCAGAGGGGGATGGAGCCGGCCCTGACTGCTGCTGCCGTCCAGCCGCCGAGTGAGGAGCCGGTGCATCTTCTGTACTGTCGACCGCAACATTGTCGTGCTGGTTGTCAAAGCCGTTGTCTGCAGCTGAGCTTCCTCTCCGGCTGCGCCCGTTGCTTCGTCGCCCGGACGAGTTACTGCGTGTCCGCTGCTTGTTCTTGGATGATGAAGACGATCGTGGCGACGAAAGCGCTCCCTCCGCACCAGGAGCCTGGAAGTTGCTGTTGTTAAAGCTGAGAGCTGAGCCGCCGCCATTGCTGGCAGAGTGCAGCACCATCGTAGGAGGAGGCAAGTGGCCGCGGAAACGGATCTCGAATGGCAGCTGCGCGTTCTTCATGACTTCGTGCACCTGGCGCAGCCCGAGCGATACCAGCGACGACCCAGCGATCTCTGTGATGACAACCCCCGACACGAGTCGACGGTAGTGCATCGCCGCCGTCTTGGGGTACAGGTTCGCCACGACCGTCTGGCCGTTGCTCTGCTTCATGGTGAAGCCGAGCGGGAGGTGGTGGAACTTGATGGAAAACTCGAACGGAGGCAGCTCGGCGCCGACATTCCCGGCGTCACTAACGGCATCCAACTGTTCGCTGCTGACCGTCGAGGGTGCCGCACGCGCAATGGTGAGCTCGATCTCGTCGCCGGGCAAGCAGCACGACCCGATGGTCTCATTCGCGATCAGGTACGCCTGCTTGCCGCGGTGGAAGACCTGGTTGCAGTCCGGCGGTTCCATGCACGGGTACAGCGCCTGGTACTCGGAGATGGCTACGTCCACGAGCGACTCGCACGGGAAGTGGCGCGGAACGTGGACGGGAAAATGCGCGCCGGCGATGGAGATCGACAGATCGATTACGTCGCTCGGCTTCGGTCCGCCATGCTTGGCATCACGTGCACGTTCCCCCGTCGCTGGCTGCTTCTTCTCGCCTGGACTGCCCGTCGTCTTCACACCAGCACCCGTGCTAATAGTAGCGGCGCTCTTCTTCCTGGTCAACGAACTCGGTGGGCCGCTGGAGAGGACGGAGTGGCGCGGGTCGGCGGCGGATGAGGACGGCACGGACGCGGTGGACCCGCGACGGCGAGCGGCCGCCGCGGAGGGCATGGGCGCCGGCGGGGGTTGCGCGGAGCCACGTCGCCTCCTCGCCGCCGAGTCGCTGGCATCGCGAGAGGTCCCCCTCATGGCGCAGGCAGGCAGGCACGCAGCGCAAGGGCGAGCACCTCGCTCGGCTCGGCTTGATGTGGGTTGTTTGGTTGTGTGGGTGTGTTTTTTGGCGGGGCGTTCTGGTCCAAAAGAGAGCGTACGTGATTGGTGAAAAATAGGGTTTGCGGAGATTTTAGTGGCTAAAATGTACGCGGTACGCAAGCACTATTGCCCAGTAATACACGCTTAGAGTATTTATAACCCACTTTTAGCATCGGTGATTGGTTAAAAGCGAACTCCTCTCTCCCGTATTTTTAGATGAGCATTTTATTTCGCGTCGTTTTCATTTCGATTGTGTCAAATAGCGGTGGCAATACAATTATTACGTTTTACTTTGAAATGGGTGTTTATTTTAGCTGGTCGCGCACTTCAACGCGTTACAGGAGCTTGCGGAACGACAGCACGTCGAAGCACGCGTCGCACACTCGCGCGGGTTTCTGTACCTGGAACTTGGGGATGGCGATCTTGTTGCTCGAGCAGCTGTAGCACACGATGCGGCCACAGTGGCGGCAGTGGTGCTTCCGCATCGCCAGCCGGAACACCGCGTGGCACGACGCGCACTCCGAGACCTGGTCGTCGGGCAGCCACTCGGGCGACTTCGACAGGTTCCGCAGCACCGGCACGAGCATCGACCCCTGGTTCGTGCTCTCCACGAGGTCGATGACGCTCCGCCCCGCCGCGTCAAGGAAGTGCACGAACGCTCCCGCCGTCACCAGCGCGATCGCGACATCCTCGCTTGCGCGACCGACCGCGAGGTGCAGCGCGGTGCTCCCGTCGAGGCTCTGCGTGTGGATCGTGGCGCCATGCTCGATCTGTTCGTATCACGGACAATCAATCAGAATCGTAAGCACAGTGCGACCACGACGATCAATCAAGCAGCACTTACAAATACGTCCACGACTGAGGCGGGACCGCTCTGGTGGGAGCAAAACAGGTGCAGCGGCGTGTAGCCGAACCAGTTCGCGCAGTTCGGGTCCGCTCCGTTTTCCAGCAGCAGCTGTAGCATCTTCTGGCACCGGTCGGACGGAGACATGGCTGCGAGGTGCAACGCGGTGTTGCCCTTCAGATCGGCCATGTTGATGTCGAAGCCTTCTGCTCCGTCTTCTTCGATATCCGTCACGCCTTCAACCGAGTTGCCATCCAATGCGGTGGAAGCAGCCCCTCTCGTATCGCTAAGCGCTTTGCGGGGCATCGAGTGTGGGTTAAAAGATTCGCTGTCATGCAGCAAAACGAGGGCAACAGCCGTGTGCCCGTTGGCTGCCGCATGGTGGAACGCGTTCTGGCCTTGGTCGTCTAGAATGTCTTGTTGAGCTCCGTGGCGCAGGAGGCAGTCGACGACGTTCACGTCGCCCTTCGCGGCTGCCACGTGCAGCGGCGTCCTGCCTCTTCGGTTTGGGATGTTCGCGTTCGTCTTGAAGGAGTCGCTGAGCAGCACTTCCACCGTCTCTAGGTTAGCTGCGCAGTGCAGCGGCGTGTTACCGTCCGCATCCGGCAAGTTTGACGCCGCCTTGTGCTTCAGCAACAGCTCGACGACGGCACTGTGCCCCTTCCGACTGGCAATGTGCAACGGCGTTTGCTGCCGGCCGAACTCAGCGACGATGTCCTTGTCAGCATCTTGCAACTCTGAGATCAGATTGACGTCAGCGTTGACACGGTCGATCAGGATCTCACATTGCAGCACATTCCCACTTGAACACGCGAGAAGAAACAGCGGGATCTTGTCCGTCAGGTAGAAGAACGGCGCGTTCTCGTCGACCAAGAGGCGCCGGATGATGGCGTCGTTCCCTGTCTTCAGTGCCGCAACCAGCGGCAAGTCGGACTCGTCGTTGTTGACCGACTCCAGTGGCTCCCCGAGACGCAACAGCTCGTTCACAGCGCGTCCCAACTGATAGCGGATCGCGACGACGAGCGGGGTGTCAGACCGCTGCTTCAACAGCTCGCAGATGCGCTCCGTAGAGCACTGCTTCCCCGTGTCAGTGTGCAGCAGCACCTCAAACTGGCGATCCGACACCGTTTTCAGCCGAAGCACACACAGGCGCTGCAGACTCTCGACAGACCGCATGCTTTGCGTCAGTCCTCGCATTTCGTCGCTGCCTTCATGCGTCTGCTCGGGAATGTTGGTAGCAACTTCTTCGTCGCCTGTGCTCAATGATGTAGGTTCGGTGCCTTCCTTGTCGTTTGATACACGTTTGTTGCTCGTTCGCCGCTTCGCACTCGGTGGATGCAGCGCCAGCATTTTGTCAGTAAACACCAGCAAGCCAAACACTTGTCGAAGTAGAGCTGCGCTGGGTTGTTTCTCGCTGTCAGAGCCGGCTTGCGCCTGTGATAGCTCATTTTGCGCATTCGCATTCTCCGCGCTGGCATTGCTTTCTGTGCTTGCCACTGCTGCAAGTTGCAGCAGCTTGACGAGGTGGTCCGCGCAGATGTCGACGAGCGCGGGCACGGCATAAATGAACGCTGCGCGGAGCAGTTGCTTCCAGAATTCGATCCTTTCGTCCTCCGTCTTCTCGTGGCGCTTCTGTAAATTGCCCGGTGCTTCTGCAACTTGGTTTGTGTACAAGAACCGCAGCAGCGTGGAGAACACGCGGTAGGACGTGTCCTGGATGTAGACCTTAAGCGGAAAGCGCACCTGGCTCGGCACGTGGCTGCTCCTGGCCCGCATCAGCGCCTCATGGAACGCGCCACTGCGCAGCGCTAGCACCAGCCGGTGCGCAGGCAGCAAGTGCTCCTCGTTGTCGCGCTCGCCCACGTCATCTGGGTCGTCACCCAAGTCGTCTGTGCGCCTCGCTGTTGCGCCCACCGCCCCGCTGTCGGACGAAAACACGAACAACACGTCGCTCAGATGGTGGTTTGCGAACAACCCCTTGATCTGTAGCAGGTCGGCTGCCAGCGGCCCGTCCTCGACCTCCATCGCGACCAGTCGAACGCCCGTACGCTCGGATTCCGAGCCTCGGATCGAGGTTCTTGCTTTGATGGGGATGAAGTGAAGAAGAATATAGCGAGTACTGAGTTAGCGGTAATTGAAGATTGGAATGTAGGTGGTGTATACCTGGTATACGATTCATAATTGACTCGTGGTACCCACCCCCAGTTATTGAATTGAATTGAATCCGTTTGCCTGGTTGTTCTGGAAGCTCTGGGTGCTTATTTTTGAATTGCGCGACGCCCAGTCAACGCCGCGCTCACTATAGAGAAAGGCGGCGCCGGATCGGATCCAAGTGGCGGCGTAAGGGCGGCAAGAAGGACGGCAGGGGCGTAGGCGACGAGCGCCCGACCGACTGACTGATCGCGGAGATGGCGGACCAGAACATGGAGATGCTGCGTAGCTGCCTAGAGCAGACACTGTCGCCCAACACGGAGCAGCGCAAGAGCGCGGAGGCGTACCTGGCGTCGCTGGCCGCGCAGCCCAACTACGTGCTACTGCTGCTGCGTGTGCTGGAGAACGGCGGCGAAAAGTGGGAGGTGCGGCTGGCGGCGGCGCTGCTGTTCAAGAACTTTGTCAAGAACAACTGGGACCCGGAGAAGGAGGGGTGCGTGCCGCAGAACGAGAAGAACGTGGTCAAGCAGCACCTCGTCGAGCTCATGTGCCGCATGCCCGAGGCGCTGCAGAAGCAACTCATCGAGGCGCTGTCCACCATCGGCGAGTACGACTTCCCGCGCCAGTGGGACACGCTGCTGCCGCAACTGGTGCAGAAGCTGCAGACGGAGGCCGACTGGCAGGTGCGCATCGGTGTGCTCATGACGGCCAACACTATCTTCAAGCGCTTCCGCAATGTCTTCAAGTCGGACAGCCTGTTCGAGGAGCTCAAGCACTGCCTCGACGTCTTCCAGGTGCGTTGCGTTTGCCATCGTCCGTGCTGCTCACTAGCACACTAGAACAGTCATCTTATGCATGGCGTCTGTCTTGCACTGATACAGGAGCCGCTGCTGCAACTCTACAAGCAGACGGGCGCTGCGTTGCGCGCGCCCGGCGCGACGCAGCAGCAGCAGCTGCAGATCATGTCGGCGCTGCGCCTGATGAGCCGCATCTTCTACTCGCTCAACTGGCAGGACTTGCCCGAGTACTTCGAGGACCACATCACGGAGTGGATGCAGGAGTTCCTGGCGTACTTCAGCTACGAAAACCCCGCGCTCGTGGACGCGGACAACGAAGACGAGCCCGACCCGATCGACCAGCTGCTTGTCGCGATAGTCGAGAACGTCAACCTGTATGCGGAGAAGTACGACGAAGAGTTTAAGCCGTTCCTGCAGAAGTTCACCGAGGTCATTTGGCACTTGCTCTCCAAGCGCATTACGCTGCACCCCAAGCACGATGACCTGGCTGCCAAGTGCATGAAGTTCCTGACTGCCATCGCATCTCGAAGCTTCAACCGCGGACTCTTTGAGTCGTCGCAGGTGCTGACCGAGCTGTGCGGCATCGTCATTACCAACTTGCAGCTTCGATCGTCTGACGAAGAGCTGTTTGAGGACAACCCGATGGACTACATCCGCCGCGACATTGAAGGATCCGATGGCGACAGTCGAAGGAGCGCCGCCCGCGACCTTATCCGTGGTCTGCTGGGAAGCTTCGATGAGTCAGTGACGCAGATCTGCATGGCCGCGATCCAGACGCACTTGCAGCAGTATAAGGCCGACCCCGCGCGTAACTGGGCCTTGAAGGATGTGTCGGTACGTTTCACGGTGTTTCCTTCTGCGTTTACTGTCTGTCCTAATGCTTTTCATTCGACGCACAGATCAATTTGGTCATCGCCATCTCAGCGCTGAAGCAATCCCGTCTCCGTGGTGTGTCGACGGTGAACAGCCGCGTTCCACTCATGGACTTCTTTATGGCGGAGGTTCTTCCCGAGTTGTCAAGCTCCAGTCAGGCGTCGCTGATTCTCCGGGCAGACGCGATCAAGTTTGTGTCGACATTCCGGACGCAGTTGCCGGTCGAAGTCATGGACCAGCTGTTCCCTCAGCTGATGAACTGCATGGACCCGTCCCAGTTCGTTGTGCACACGTACGCTGCGGCGTGTCTGGAACGCTTGCTGACGGTCAAGGAGGAGTCTGGTGCGCTGCGGTTCTCGAAGCAGCGCCTTGTGCCGTTCCTTGGCAAGCTGCTTGAGCACGTGTTCAACATTCTCGAGCAGCCCAACTACCCGGAGAACGACTACTTGATGAAGGTGATCATGCGCGTGATGAACGTGGCGAAGGAAAGCATCCTGCCGCTCACCGACATCGCAGTGAACAGACTCACGAACATTCTGAACCGCATCTGCGCGAACCCGAGCAACCCGTCGTTCAGCCACTATCTATTTGAGTCGATCTCGGTGTTGATCCTGAACGTCTGCAAGGCGAGCCCCGACGCGACCGAACGATTCGAAGCGCTTCTGTTCCCTCCTTTCCAGAAGGTGCTCGCCAACGACGTCGAGGCGCTCTCTCCGTATGTGTACCAAGTTCTGGCGCAGATGCTTGAGCTCCGGCCCAGCGGCGTCTCGCCGGCGTACATGAGCATGTTCCCGGTGCTGCTGACGCCGAGTCTGTGGGACCGTGTGAGCAACGTGCCTGCTATCGTCAAGCTGATCGAGGTATGTTATCGTCACGATGTATCTGTCCTTCATTTGTTGGTGTGAGTTTCTCATTGCGTGATGTTTTCTGCCTCTCTCAAAAACAGGCCTACATGCGGAAAGCGCCAGCCGAGGTGGCTCAATCGATCACCGGCATCTTGGGCGTGTTCCAGAAGCTGATCTCGTCGCGAACGACGGAATCATACGGCTTCTCGCTGCTTCGCGGCATCTTTGGGTTTATGGCGCGGGAGGTGTACGGCAACTTCCTGAACGAGATTGTCAAGATTCTAATGATCCGGCTGCAGACGCGCATGTCGGGCCGCAACTCGGTCGGGTACACGAAAGACCTGGTCTACACGATCTCCGTGCTGGTGGGCAAGGTTGGGCCCGATGTCTTCGTTGGATCCCTCGAGGCGCTCCAGCAAGGGTACGCAACCATACACGCCATGACTATTGCATGTGTGATCGGCTTGCTGATGATACTGTAACTTGTGATCTGAGCAGGATGTCGAAGATGTTTCTGAACTCGGTTTGGCTTCAGAACTCTGTGCGAGCGCGCGCGCTGGTAGAAAAGAAGGCGTGCGTCATTGGATTGACCCGGCTGCTTTGCGAATCGGAGCTGTGCCTGGTGGACCCCAAGGTCTGGTCGGAAGTGCTTGTCGCTGACGTCAAGGTGTTGGAGGAAAATGCCGATGGCGCCGTTGCGGTCAAGGACGAAGACGAGTCGCTCCTCGAGCTGGAGCAGACCGGATACGAAGCGGGCTTCTCGAAGCTCTACTTCGCCTCGTCGACTGCGGTGGATTACTTGCCGGAGTACCCTGCGCCGACTCGTTACTTGGCCGAATCCATCGCGAAGCTTTCGGCTGCTCGCCCTGGCGTGGTATGGAGCTGGATCTTATCTAGGTACTGTAGATATTGTGACACTAACCGAGTGCTGCTGCCTATGCTGTGTAGCACCTCGCGTACGCGCAAAGTAATGTGGAGTCACCGCAGACGTTCGTGGCCCTGCAGTCGTATTTCGCGCAGAACAACGTGCCGTACCAGTAAGAAAGCTGTCGTCGAAATGAGAGACGAAGCAATGCAAACACAGAGGTGCAGGTGGAGCTACAGCGGGGCGGGCGAAGCGAAAATTCGGGTGGGTTACCACAGAAGTACCCGCCCCGAAGGCGCTGAGTAACAGGAGAGAGACAACATGATGCTGGCAACTGCCAGGGATGATCTTGTGCTTCGTCTGCTCGTTTCCATGTAGCCAGGGAAGTTGCAGGATACTTGAGTGAATCAACTTCGAAGCTCATGGCCACGCAGCAACACCAATTCCAAGCTCCGATCTCGAGCAAAAGGGAGGGTATCTATGTTGTTTGTGATTGTTTGTATGTGCAAGGGTGGGTGTGTAATACGCAAGCGCAGTAGAAACATCTCGTCGTGATCCCCAACCGACCAACGACTGCGACTGTGGTCGACGTGATGGCGTCAAGCGCGTCTTCTCATTTCGTAAGTTCACGTGTCTTGCTTAGCGTTGGCGTCAAAGTGACTCTGATCCCGACCCGGGAGACGAGCACGCGGTCATTACCGCCCGTGGTCTCACTTTACTGAGGCGCGTTGTACATGTCAATGACCTCGTCCGACATGGGGTTGGAGAAGGTCCGGCTGAACGGCGTGAAGCCCGCGTTCTTGGCGAGCATCCGCGCGTCGCAGCGCTCCGCATGCAGGCGCGCAAAGTAGGCATCGTCCACGTCGCCCGTGACGTACTCACCGTTGAAGCACGACGAGTCGAACTTGGTCAAGCTCGCGTTCTCCATGCGCACAGAGTCCTCCAGATCCGACAGGTCCTGGTACACGACCCACTCGCAGCCGATCTCGCGCGCGATCTCCTCCTCCGTCTTGTTGTACGCGATCAGCTCCTCACGCGTGGGCATGTCAATACCGTAGACGTTCGGGTGGCGGATGGCCGGCGCAGCCGACGCGAAGTACACGGCCTTGGCGCCGTTCTCGCGGGCAATCTGCACGATCTGGCGCGACGTCGTGCCGCGCACGATCGAGTCGTCCACGAGCAGCACAACCTTGTCCTGGAACTCGGACCGGATGGCGTTCAGCTTCATGCGCACCGTCTTCTTGCGCATCACCTGGCCGGGCATGATGAAAGTGCGCGCGATGTAGCGGTTCTTGACGAAGCCCTCGCGGTATGGGATGCCGAGACGCTGCGAGGCCTCCAGCGCCGAGGTGCGACTCGTGTCGGGGATGGGGATGATCACGTCAATGCCGTGGTTGGGGCGCTGGCGCAGAATCTTCTCGGCGAGCTTGGAGCCCATGTTGCGGCGCGCCTGGTAGACCGACACGCCATCGATGGTCGAGTCCGGACGCGCGAAGTACACGTGCTCGAAGATGCAGGGCGATAGCTGCACCTGCGGCGCGCACACGCGCGAGACCAGGTCGCCACCCTGCTTGATGATGATCACCTCGCCGGGCGCAACGTCGCGCTCCATCTCGAACTCGAGCGTGTCAATGGCCACGCTCTCCGAGGCGATGACGTAGTCCGTGCCGTGGTGGTTCTTGCGCGAGCCGTAGACAAGCGGGCGGATGCCGTGCGGGTCGCGAAAGGCGACGATGCCAAAGCCGTTGATGATGGCCACGGCCGTGTAGCCGCCGCGGCAGCGCTTGAAGAGGCCCGTGACGGCGTCGAAGATGGTGTTCTCATCCAGCGTCTTGTGTACCTGGCGGAGCAGCTCGTCGGCCAGGATGTTGAGAAGCAGCTCCGAGTCCGAGTCCGTGTTCACGTGGCGGAAGTTGACCTGCGAGAGCTGCTCCACGAGCTCGTGCGAGTTGGTCAGGTTGCCGTTGTGCGCGAGCGCGACGCCGTAGGGCGAGTTGGTGTAGAAGGGCTGCGCCTCCGAGCTCGTGGACGAGCCCGCCGTCGGGTAGCGGCAGTGACCGATGCCCATGGGCCCGCGCAGGCCCAGCATGTGGTTCTGCTTGAACACGTCGCGCACCAGACCGTTGTCCTTACGCAGGAACAGCCGCTTGTTCTCGCACGTCATGATGCCCGCCGCATCTAATGACGCATCACGCGGCGCGCGGGTTAGATCCCGACAGTGTATTCACCCTGCCTGAAGCAGATCGCACCTTGGCCGCGGTGCTGCAGCACCGTGAGGCCGTCGTAGAGCCCCTGGTTGCAGTGCTCGTACTGGTTGGCCAGCATCAGCGCAATGATGCCGCACATGGTGGCCGGGGGTCGTGGGGAGGGCGGAGGAATACGCGCCGAAGTGCGCGGCCGGGGGCGAGATGGCTTTTGCGCCAGTGACGTTGCAGTGCGGCCAGCGGTTGGATGGATTTGAAGCCTCCAGCAGCTATGGTGAATAAAACCTCGGGCGCTGGTGGTAAGTAAACGGTGCACCTATCATCACCACAGGCTTGGACACGCCGTAACCGTAACTAATCATACAAAAGGTGAGAGAAGAACACGGGGAACGAAAAACCTCATCGCACGGCTTTGTCAACCGCTGGTGGAGGAGTGTACCGTAGCTATCGTTTTGAGTAGTGTATCGGCGATGTGTGGAATGCACTGCGCAATACTCAATACTTTAACGGGGTCAGCTGACTTGTCCCATATTGCACATCTGCGCGTCGATTGGCTATTTTTTGGATCAGGCGACAACAGCAAGCACCAACACGCCGGTTACAGTAGCATGGCGGTTACCTTCTTCCAGTCTGGTGGTGGGCTACGCTTCAAGAGTTACGATGTACCCCAACGTTGCAGCGTACCCCTCCACCGAGCGTAACCCCATCTTGAAGTGCCACACCTGAACATGCACCAAGCGACACCGCTCGATGCGCCGGCGTTCTCGCTGGAGAAGCGCGCGGCCATGAAGCAGCTCGCTCGTCAGTACTGGCAGGTACTGCGCGCCGCCGCCCGCGTCCTCATTCTGTTCTGGCGGCGGCGCCTGGCGATTCGCGGCAGCGGCGGGGCGACGACCGTCCCAACGCCAAGGAAGCCGAGCGCGACGCCGCCAGGACCAGCTTCAGGCACGCCCGCAGGCTTTGTGCAGGGATACGTGCCATTAGGAGACGGCGGATACGCGCAGAAGGTGGAGATGTTCCGCCGCATCCTGTCCAAGCCGTGGGTCATGCAAGGGTTGGAAGTGCAGAGGTGATACCAGCGACTGACGCACTGCGTTTGTCTGTATGTTAGACTGCACGCCCGCTCGGAGTTGGACGTCAAGCTCGTCGTAAGAGCGAGCGAAAGCGGTTGAGAATGTCTCTCTCTCACGGCTGACCCGCATCGTATGCGTCCGCAGGCCGACTTCCTCGTGAACTCCAAGTTTGTGGCAGGGCTTCCATCGCCCTCTGTTGACGGTTCGTGTGCCTTCATGCTTTGCTTCGTCTGGTCCAAGGCGGCATTAGATCCAATCAAACCTATGCCTGCTTCTAGAACTCGCGCGCTGTGTGCGGTTTTGCACGGTCCACGATGGCGAGGTGCTCTTCCGGCAGGGAGACGCCATCATCGACACGAGCGCCAGGTATATGGTCGTGCGAGGTTCCCTGATGGTCTTCTGCAACGCCCAGTACGCCAAGGAGGCGAGCGAGGGAGAAGACTTCGAGCAATGGTTCAAACGCGTGTGCCTCGCCACGGGAAGTCCGAGTGCCGTGACGATTCGATACGGCGACTGCATCAACACGTGCGGGGCTGGTGACACATGCGGCGATGTACGTGGCTTTCAGCCTTGTATCGAATGTCGATGACAAGGTGGAGATGCTGGTGAACAACACATCTCATAACGATCGTTGTTCGCCGCGTAGGATGCGTTTAAGGGTCCCATTTTCCGGACGACGACGGTCATTTCGCAGGCGGCAACAGGTAGGAACGGTAGCCTACCTTACCCATCGAGGCGGCCTCTGCTGTATCTGGAGGTAACGAATGCAATTGCAGTCGTCGCCTACGTTACGCAGGCGGACTACAATCGGGTTGCGAGGTTCCGGGTCGATGAAAACGCCACAATTGCTGGGAAAGTATTGGACGAGTTTTATCCTGGCGGGAAGTCGACTTTTACATATACAACCAGCCCGAAACGCATTGGACGCCAGTCTTTGAGCGACCCAGCGATCGCGAGGCTCTGGATGCGGTTCTTGTCGTCTTACGAATGCTTTCGAGGGTTCTCCGGGCGATACCAGCTCGAGCTCGCCAGTAAGTTGGAGTGCTGCGTGCTGCAAAGCAACCAAGCCAAAGGTCCGATCACACTGGGTCCTGATATAGCGCTGCGCATCGTCCTCAGGGGCCAACTATGTGTCCACAAGACCGAAACAACCGAGGAAATGATGCTGCGCAAGGTTCATTCCGATGAACATTGCCATGGTCTGCAGGCAGTAGATCAAAAACCGGGAAGAGTGGCAGCTCCTCGAGGGAGTGTGCTGCATGCTGTCAACGGTGTGCAAGCGTGCGGATCGTGCGATCACGTTTGCTTGCTATCGAGTGGATCGTGCTTCGGCGAGACGGCAATTCTGTTCGAGAGCGCGAACCCGATGGCTGGCGTGGAGCTATTTGTGCCGCCAAGTCCCATCCACTCTCCTTCCGATGACGTTGTCGTGTTGCTACTGTCGCACGAAGCGTTGGCGAGCGTACGAGCTCAATACCTCGACTCGCTAGATTTTGCGCCGCACACTGTGCACGCGATATTGTTCAGGATCCACCCTCGAGATCGCACCGGCGAGCAGCTGACCTTCATCATGGAGTATCTGCGGAATGTTTCGCCCGCGCGTGTGTTCTTCCAGCAGCTTTCGGTCCGAGTTCTGTACGAAATGTGTCTTCACTCGAGCTTAGAAACATTCGACATGAGCAATGGACGAGAAATGGCGTGCATCCAGAAGGAAGGCTGTGTGGTCGATCGCCTCCGCGTTATTCTCAACGGATACGTGGCTGTCTTCAAGAACTGTCGCACAATGAGTGAAACCGAGGCCAGCGAAGAGTCTGGTTCGAGCATATTGCTGGAGACAACCCGAGAACTATTGAAGCGAGAGCAGTCCAGGCTCATCCGAGGCGCGAACTCTGAGCAAAACAACAACGCCAAATCAGGAATGGGTTCAGGCTTGTCCTCAGCCTCGCCTCGACAAAGTCAGCACGTCGACAAGATCGGGATGGCGGGTCCCGTCGGCATACTTCCGTTCGGTGCCAGCTTCGGTCAGTTGCAGCTCTTCACGGGGTCCAAGAGCCCATACAGCTATGCTGCGTACTCATCAGGACACGCATCAACCTCATTGCTTCACATGTTGACCATCCCGGATCGCGTTGCGAGGCTCTGCTTGCCCAGTATGGATGATATTTTGGTCTACAACCCGATTCGGCTGCTGCGGCGTGTCATCAAGGCGGCGAAGGCAATGGCCGATCGTGACCAGGAGCAGGTTGAGCAGCACACGTACGGATTGAATTTCGAGCGCCTCCTCTTAAACCAAGCAGCCTTGGCTGGGCTCCCGAGATGTCGAGTGGTAGCATCGGTACCTACTATTCGCATCCTCGACGTTCCCGCCAAGCACTTCATCTATGAGACAGGCGAGAGTACTCGCGGCGTCCTGTACGTGCTTCTTTCTGGAACTGCTCGACTATTCCGCTACTCCGGTCGCCAAGCGTCTTCGCCTCAGAGCGGTGACAATCGAAGGTCACCACCAAAGTTCTCGGCGAAAGTGTCGGCTCTGATGCGGCTCAAGGGTCCTAGTGTCGTCGAGGGCGTATCAGCCGATTTTGAATTTCCGGCTAATGAAGGCGAGGCACCTATAGACGAGATGCCGTACATCTTTGATCGGCGTGCTGATGACTCCTTCTTCTCGCAAGCGTATACGAGCTCGAGAGAGTTGGCGGTCGGCGACGGATTTGGCTGCTGTGGAGATATGGACGCGAAAATGACCGCGCCTGCACCGCAAGTAACGCACGGCGCAATGCCTCGAATGGCTTCAAAGCGTGCAACCTACGGACTGCCGACCGCGGTTTCCTCGATTTATCAAGACACAGCGGTCGCAATGACTGACTGCAAGATTGGCGTGCTGTTCTCTGGACCACCTTCAGCAAAATCAATATCTCGTCTATCAACATTGGATAAGATTCAACTCCAGTCGTGGTCCGGGCATCACGACGACCGGTCAGCCAGCCATGATGGAAAGAACGCAGCTTTACCGAAATCGGTGCTCACGCTCGGTTTACGAGCTCTGGAGCAAGCGGAACTCACAGGAAAGCTGTCGTCGTCCCAGCGCTTCGAGTTAGTCAAGAAAATGGAGTACTGTACCGTCCAAAGCGGTGAAAAAGGTAATATTTGCACTCCATCGGCCACCGAGGCGATGGCGACAGGACTGAAATGGCGTATGCGTGTTTGACATGCAGTGTTTCAAGCCGGAGAGGAGGGTCGAGCCGTTTACCTCATTGTTTCCGGTCAGATCCGCATGTAAGCATGTTGTTTTGTTGTTGTTAAAGTGCATCAGCAGTTTGGCTGACATTGCTGGCAGATATAGTGGTGTTGATGATCAACGATCAGCGGTAAGAGGCCAAGAGCCTTCCACATCGGCGGGGGCCTGGACGATGCTGCTGGGCGAGGGCGACACGTTCGGCGAAGAAGCATTTATCAACAGTGCAGGCGGTTGTACCCGAGCTGTTACCGCAGTAGTTGAAGGGAACCAGCCGAGCAATGTGTCTGGTGCCGAATTGTTTTACCTGACACGAGACGCGTTCGATGAAGTGACCAAGCTCCAAGGCGTTTCGATCGTTTGGGCACCAAGCGATCCGAGTCGCGGCATATCGTCCGATCCTTTGTTTGGCTTCTACAAAATGTGAGTACTAATGCGCTCATAGCATTTACCAGGGCTGGTGAGTAATGGCGATCTGACGTGTTAGCGTTTATGAATGCGTAGAACACCGCTTGAGCGTTGGAAACGCGCGGTACACCACATTATCCGGCAGCGAACGATGCGGTCACAATGGTACTCAGTGCTTTACCAAGCGAGACAGCGCCGAGCAGAGCTTGTCTGGAATCTTGTTCGTGACTTCGAAGGCTGGAAAGATATGCGGCCAGACAAAGCGCTGCAGCTGTGCGCTTACGCCACGTTGAACGTATTTGGGCTCGGAGCTGCCGTATACTCCAGAGACGAGGAAGCACTGGAGAACGTCTACGTGGTCGTCAGTGGTGCGGTAGCCATACAGCAGCCCACCATCAGTACATCCGCAGGGCAGCCTTTTCTGATCTCTTCTGGCCCAAATGCGTCCGAGTTAGCCACCACTCGAGTAGTTGTGCGGGTGCTGAAGCGGGAGAGCTGTTTTGGCGAGTTCGAACTGTTAGCCAACTCTGCAAAGCGCGTTGCATCTGCAATTGTATCAACGACAGAGGCCCGCGTGTTGAGTATCGCCAAGTGCGCGTTTCTCCAGCTTTGGCCGCATCGACCACAGATGGAGACTAAGTTACAGTTGCTGCAGCGAGTGCTGTTGCCTATCCTGCCACTGGACGACGCACAACTTTGCTCCCTTTATTATGCCGTTGGAGAACGAACTTTCCAGCGCGAACAAGGTCAGTGGTGATATTTACACAGTGAGTTTTGCATCGAAGGTTTTCTTACATGACGCCGCGTTTGTCTGCTGTGGGATCTGTATGTCGATGGCAGTCGTGTCCAGCGTTGCTGTCCCGGCGTCAACCCTTTTTCAAATCATCGCGAGTGGCATGTGCGTCGTCCATGACTCCGTATCGCTCCAGTTGCGAAAGAAGTCCCAGGCACAGCGCGCTTGTCGAAGCCAGCGACGGCAAGATACGCTATCGCTAGACACGCGGCTGGCGACCTTGGGCCCAGGAGCAATTTTGTTCGCACGAGGTATGGACAATGACCCTTCCAGTCTGACCGAGAGTCGCCGCGTATCTACGAAAGAGACACTCAGTGTGAACGAAAGGAGCGATGCGGACGACGAGCAGCCACATTCGCCAACAGAGTACGTCGTGGCGGACTCCCCACTGGTGACGACCCTGATGCTGGAGCTTCCGCCAACAAAACGCTTTCTGGCAGACGTGATGCTGGGTCGGCATGGTCTTGACATAGTCCGCAGCGCTGTCGTTGCCCACCAGCGGTGGCGGGGCACTACCAGCGCGGAGGTTTCGTTACGCCTCGCAGTGGCATCCGTCAGTAAGTCGTCGACGTTGGTGCTCTCACCGGTCAGAACCGGCCTCGCGTCAACCCGTTTTCCCTCTGGCGCCGCTCAGCAGTTGGTGTTCCCATCACTCTCTCCAGCAAAGCCACGGATGGACCTTGTTCAGTTCTTGCAGGGACGAGAGCTGCCGAATGGTCTCAATAGCTCATCGCCTTGTGCTTGTGGAAGTGCAAGCGGTGCCAATCGAGCACTAACGGCAATCGGATCCCCTCGGGTGGTTAGCTTCCCGTCTCTTCAGCCCAGTTGGTCGCCAAGTTGTCTGCCGTCCGGGTCATTTGCTTTGAACGCTAGTGATTTGCGCACTGAAGGCGGAGATACTACTCGATGTTCGGACCCAGTCCGGTTGCAAGACTCCATGTTGACCCAAGACAATCGCGCGTTCGAGTCGAGAGCCGAAACCACGTCTCGGAGGGAGCATGAGCAACTCCGGAAAGAACAGATAACGGTGGCGCTGCTGTCAAGGCATTCATATCACTGGGACCGCCACAAGCAAGCCGGCGCTGACCGAGACAAGCGACATCGACATGGACGGCCACCATCCAAGCAAGTGTCAACACGGGCTCATTTCGTTGACGTGTTCACAGCATCCCCACCTCGCGCAGGTCTTGAGAACGACCATGAGCGCAAGAAGAGTGCGCTAGTGCGTCGTTTACAGCATGTCAACCCGGTATCCACGACAACGAAATAAAGATATAGGACAGTTTGCGAGCATTAGTGTCGCGAACTTCATGGTTTGTCGAGGTGCCCTGTCCATCGAATATGAAGGGAAATTCTACTCCTTCGCGTTCTGGAATGCTGTAGCGCTGGTGGTACGCGACTTGATAGTTGCGATCGTTTTCTTCTTTAGCGCGGCAGCCGGTGCGCTGATAGGTCTGTCCGGTGATAGGGATGAGCTGGTTGCATTGATCGCAAGTCGGCTGTGTGTCAACGAGAGTCAAGCTTATGAGTGACAGTAGATGCGTAGGCAAGGTCTTGCGTTAACTCGCATACCTGATTGGCGAAGCCTTCGGTAGAACTGAATCCACTCGCCGAGTCACGGGTGTTGCGTTCTTGCTTTCTTCTAGAGTCGAGGTACTTGGCAGATTACTGTCTGCATTCGACGTCGCGTCACTGTTCATTCCAGTCGGCTCAGCACTGAATGGGACGTTCGAGCGGTAGATCTTGGCAGATGATGGGCCAGGATTGACCTTCCGGAGCTGGTTCGTGTTGCTTGAAGCTCCGGAGCCGGATTCCTCGTCTTCTCCGTCTTTATCGAGCTGCTGCAGGTTGATGACTTCCTTATGACATGACAGACACCGAACGAGGCAGTCTTCCTCCTCCAAGGTGTGTCCGAGAAGCCTCGCCTCGAGCCTACATCAAGACGCACATCACACGACACTGATCAGTATTTATACAAGCTCCTAGCTGTCAGCCATGGAACAAAGCCCCCGTACTCTTTGAGCATTTTCAGGTCCGCCTTGCGCCGCAGGGCTCGCCGGGTCGACTCAATCGCCGACCCAAAGTCTGGCAGGGCCTGTAGCTTTTGCTCAAACTCCTGCGCCTGCGCCTCCAACTTCTCTGGAATCGTCTCCTCGATGGATTGCAACCGATCGCGCTGCTCGACGATCTGCGCATCCAGTTGTGCATAGTTCGAATTCACGACCTGGTGGAGACTCACCAGCTCCTCCGAGATGCCTGTTCGTAGCGTGACGAGCTGTTTGCCGAGCTCCGTAACCTTCTCGGTGGTGAGTTGAGACGCTATCTTCCCAAGACGAACATCCAGGTTTTGTAGCGATCGCTGTATGTCGGCGACTTGCCGGCGGAGCGATTCGTGCGCCGTCAGGTCTGTCTTGAGCTTGAGCTCGTTGCCGATCTGTTTGATCGATGCGAACACCTCTCTGGACTTCTCCTCGAGGAGTTCAAGGCGTGACGACACGGTGAAGACGTTCTTCTTGCGCTTGAGCAGGATGTTGGCCACTTCTTTCTTCTGCTTCTCCTTGACGTGGCCCTTGAGCTTGTACCACTTCTCCTGCGCGCGGTGCTTCAGTTCCTCTTCCTCTTCTGGCGTCAGCATGTTCGCCTTCTTGAGCTTCTTGAGCGCCGTCATCGTGCGTGAAATGGTCGACCCCGCGGCAATCGACACCCGCTTGCTACCTAGCATAGTTGTAGCCGCACTTGGTGTAGAGGTTTCTTTGGTCTCATACTGCTGCTGCTCTGTAGTTCCCTCAGCGTCATCGCTGTCGCTAGAAGGGGACTCGCTCGAGTTGTTGTCATCATCTTGACTGGCTTCACTGTCGCTATCTCCATCAAATGTATCGTTCTCGACGGCGCTGCCGCTAGTTTTCAGCTCGTTGCTACCATCGGACGATACGATAAAAGAGTTGTGGTTCTCTGGCGACACCTCTTGCTGCGCTACTTGCTTTGGCTCATCGTGTCGTACAGCAGGTGAATCCTTGTCAGGAAAGGTCGGTGGAGCTTGAATATCGACTGGCGCAGTTGTCTTGGAAGATCGTCGCTTATGACTCAGCTTCCGCTCGTTCATTACAAGAACCCTGCCCAGGAGTGAAGACCGTCGGGGTCTGCCCGCCTCCTTGTTGGTCGATCGTATTTCTTCGGTTGAGATTGGCGAAGCTGGCACTGCGCCTGTTTCGACAGAATTGCTGATGGTAGGAGAGGATTCGTCATTGTTGGCAGGAAGTTGTTCTTCCGCACGCTCCAAAGCGAGCACTGGTTGTAGCGGAGTAGGGCTTGGCACAGGTTCAACCAGGGCAGCGTCAGGTAGCACTAATGGGGCATCGGACTGGATCGCAGTGGTGGGAGCTAGTTGCTCGGTTGTAGGTACTGAAATTGCTGTGACTTCGCGCTTCTTCACGGTTCGTGTACGACGAACAGGTGCTCCTTCTGCAGATACTGCGGCACTTTGCAAAGATTGGTCGGTAGCTCCAGCGCTGGAGCGGGATTCGAGTGCTCGTGCCTGATCTTGATCGCTTTCAGTTTGATCCCCACCCGTGCTCACAGTCTCGTGCTCGTGCTGCTCTGATTCCCTGGAGGAATATACAGGCGTACTATCAGCTGATGAAGCAGCGCCGCTCGCTGCCGGATCATGAATGTCTCGAGGTGACGAGTGCGGAGTCGACTTATCGCTGTCGGGTCTCGAATCCGCCGCTTCTTTCCCTCGAGTCTGCTTTTGATGACCGTCTCTCGCCTCAACGCTATCGGGTTCAGCGCGTAGACGGACTTCGTCCTTCGTGTCGCTCTCTGTTGATTGAAAAGGTTTCTCGTCAAGGTGCTCAACGGCTGATTCAGCTACCGTCGGCTTGTCGGTGACTTGGGTGATGAAAGAGGAGTCTTCGTTCACTATGGGCTCAGCCGCTGTCGTTGGCATTGCATCAGATTTCTCGCTAGACTTCAATACGTCATTCTCCAAGGAACCATCGGTGCTATAAGTACTTTCAGTCTCGATAGGCTGCGGCGGGCTCGGAGGCTTCTTTTTCTTAACAACTTTCTTCAGCGTCTCGGCCGTCGGGGTAGTCGAGGCCTTTTTCTTCTTGCTGTTCTTGTCCGCCGCGCTCTTTGGATCAGCCGCCAGTTTGTCAATGATTGCAGCCGCCATCCCCGTGACGCGCACCTGCTTGCTGTTTTTCCCGATCTTCTTGCTCACCATTGCCACAGTACGAGCACTAGCAATGTCGTCGTCCGGAGGCGGCACAGCCCATGGCTGCTTTCCGCCGACGTCATCATCTACCGCACTGGTACCGTCAATGTTGTGAGCGATGTTGCGCAGCTTGAGGTCTAGCTCGGACATCCCGAAGCTGATCGTCGTCATCCACGACTCCATGCGATCCACTTTGCCGCACACAACGCGTAGGATGGCCTCGAGGGCCATGGCCTGCTTGCCTAGGTCCTTGAACAGGCCTTGCATGATCTCACGCGAGGCGTCCGCATTTTGCTGCTGGTTGCTGGCATCGGTGGTAACAGGGATCATGGTTGGCTCCCCACACCGGGTGCGTGAGCTGCTGTAGCACTTTGTTTTCTCCCACAACGCCGCTTTGAAGGACGGGTAGCAAGTTGCGTCTCGGTTAACTGCTGGCGAAGAACCTGGTAAAAATACTTCACCCTCATGAGTCTAGAGGAACAGCAAGCAGCGGTCGCGACGGTTGAAGCGCAGACCATTAGCGTTGGCGCTGCCGCTTGACGCTGGACGGTGTTCACATTCTCAGTAGCGCTATTTGCTGCAGAGTAGTTGTGCATTATGCCGGGCCACGTTTCGTGGCTTGTGCTCTGTAGACTGTTGACGAGCGTTCTGCTTGTTGTTGGCGGGAACGCGTTGGCCCCCGGACGCATCCAGTTTGCGCAGCCAGCATACAATACGACCGAGGACTTCGGTGTCGCCTACATCACTGGTACCACCATGAACACTACTTGCGTCATTTGCAAAGTCAACTTCTGTTTGTCTAACAGCGCTTGCACGCAGTCCAACGTCACCTGGGAGCCGACGGCCGCGCAGCCGTCTACGTGTCTACAAGCAAGAGCGGGGGTTCAGCGGTCATTGGGCGAGACTTCCAACCGATTTTCAATCACAGTTTGGTCTGGCACGACGGCGATGACCTCGAGAAGGAGCTGTACGTCAAGGTGCTGAACGATGGGACGCCACAGGAGACCGCGAAGACGTTCACGCTCTTCCTCCACGACGCCGTCGGCGCCGAGCTCAACGAGGCCCGCGCGCAGACCAGCGTCACGCTGGTCCCACCCACAAACTGTGCGTTCGCTGTCGTCTCGATGACTTCACTGGCTGAGCTGCGACTAACTGAGATCGTCTCGAATTCATCATCTCCATGACAAGTGCATGCCGGCTCCTTCCGCTTTCTCAACTCTACTGTCACCGTCTACGAAAGCTCCGAGTCCATTGCGCAAATCCCAGTGGTCTGGGAGAACGGCACGACCTCGGCAGCCCGTGCTCGGTTTGAGATTACCTGCGGCTCCGCCTGCTCCCCGGCCGACTTCGTTGTCAAAACTCCACTGGACACGGATGTGATAAAGTGGTCACGATCGAGTGGGAGTGCGGGCGTCTCAATGACGCAGTATATTTCCCTCTCGATTCTTGACGACGGAGTGTATGAACAGCCTGAGACGTTTACCATCCGCCTACTGACAGCTAAGCAAGAGGAAAACGACATCGCTGATGTTGGCATGATTGGCAGTATCGCCGAGGTGGTCGTGACCATTGCCGGCCCCAACAATGGTAAGGTAGTCTCACTAGTGGATGCACTTTTCATAGTTCACCGTAACTTAGCACCTCTCATGTGCACGACAGTGAACTCTGGCTTGCTCCAGTTCGAAGCAGACTGCTTCCCGGACTGCCCGAGTCGAAAGTATCAGCTAGAGAACGGAGGGATGGCGCGAGTTGTTGTCCAGCGCCGAGGAGGTAGCGACAGCAGCGCGGCGGTGACCATAAGAACGCGCGATGGCTCGGCTGTTGCTGGTGTGGATTACCACGCTGTCAACGCTGTGGTCGAGTGGACGGACGGCGATCAGTCCGACAAAGAAGTACTTGTCGAAGCCCTCTCGGACGTCTATCGGCGCAGCAGCAGTCGTTTCTATCTGGAACTGAGTGACAACACCAGCGCGCCATTGGCAGGTAGTCATGCCAGCACGACGTATATCGACTTGGCTGCACCTACCAACACGTTTCGCGGGGTCGTCGATTTCATCGCGCCAGCGGAATTGGAGGCTGTGCTACATCATCCAGACGAATCTTTCGTCCCGTTGCTCACTCGGACGACGTCAAGGCTCGAACTCTGTCCGCGACTCGTGACTCAAAAGCCAGGGAAGGTGAAGGTGTCGCTTCGTCGGCACTTTGGGATGCTGGTCGAGTCGGCAGCCGCGGTTTTGCAGACGGTGGAGGGCACAGCACTAGAGGGGGTGGATTTTCAACCTCTCTCGGCCGACGGATTTATGATTGTGGAGTGGAAGGAAGGCGATACAGCCGACAAATTCGTCGACGTAACCATCCTGGAAACGAGCGAGCTATACGTGCAGCCTCGCTCCTTCTGGCTTGAGATCACCTCCGTCACCAACGTCGGACTCGGCGATTGCAACAGTCTCGAGGTACGATCTACAGCAGCAGTATATCGCTGTGGTGTGGGTGCCTAACGTGTGATGTTCGATGTTCCATCATGTAAGATCGTGCTGGACGGCGTTGCACAAGGTGCGAGCTCTTGTCTTACGCTCCTATACCTTCCAGGCTTCACGATATGGCACTAAAATTGTGGTATTGCGGTGACGAAACGTGCGATCGTGTGCAGTTCCCCGAGTTGTATCCTTTGATCTAGACATGAGCGCGGGCAAGCTTTCTCTCTCGCTTACCGCGCCCGTTATTGCGCAGTCGCTCGACGCCACCAAGCTGCAGCTCCAGTCGCAGACGAATTCTCAAGCGTTGTCTACGCGAGTGTTTTCCTTCAGCAAGGCAACTACGACCACCAGTCCGGATGGCATGGACATTGTGTTAAACATCGGTCTCAGTGACCTCAACGCACTCAAGATCATCGCAGGGCTAGCTAAGAACGCTGCTACAACGTTTCTGAACATGCAGTCGGGCGCATTTCAGTATATTGCGGACGGATGCATCGTCGGTGTCGGTCCTGAGTCGTGTCCTCCGCCAGCAGAAATCGCGCCGATCCTCAGTACCGCAGCGATCCAAGTGCGAACGCTCACCGCGGACACGACGAGGCCGGCACTTCTTGGGTTCAGCCTCGATCTTCCGCGCCGACTGCTCAAGCTGCGCTTCTTGAAGCCCGTGAATGCAACGACCGTGAACGTGAAGTCGCTGACGTTCTCAGACACTGTGAGCGGTGGGAACTGGTACACGCTTACAGCAGCGTCCACCAAGGTATTCACACCCGACCCAGATCCATTAAGCGGCGCGTTGCTGTTCGACGGCAACCGATTGCCCGCAGATGCCACGTATGTGACTTTGCTGCTCGGTGCCGCTGATGGCGCAGCTATCGCTGGTGTGGGCAATGGACAGATCGGAATCTCGGCGACTTCGACGTTCCTAAGCGTCACATCGGAGTTCGTGGTGGACTATGCTGATCCGCCAAATGCAGTGGTTCCCATCGGACAAACGATACCTCCGGTGTTTCTCCAGGTTTCCCCCGCAGATTGCTCGCCGTGTTCGGCCGGCACCTATCTAGTCAGCTCGTGCTCGGACCTCAAGGACCGCGTCTGTGCTGCCTGCTCCGTTTGCCCCACCAATTCGTTCGCGTCTGCCGCATGCACGCCGACCAGCGACACAATATGCTACCGTACGTGAGGCTCTCAGCGTTGGTGGTGGCTGCACTGTTGACGGCATTGGCTGACGCTATCACTCTCCTCTGACGGTGTCTCTGGCAGCCTGCACTGAATGTCGCGGTGGCCAGTACGCGTCTGTCCAGTGCACTGCCACGACCGACCGCGTTTGCTCATCCTGTACCAAGTGCACGTCAGACGAATACGAAGCCTTCCCTTGCTACAACGGTGTCGACCGTGTCTGCCACACGTGCAACTCGTGCACGCTCACCAAGGACCAGGAGCGATTGTGTTGGGGAAGCCAAAAGTGGAGGCGGCTGCAGGCGAGGTCGCCGTATAGTTGCCCGACGTCAGACCAGCAGTATAAGACGCTCGAAGCGCGGCTGCAGGATGAAAAGTCCAACCGCTGCGGTGCCGGTCGTTGCTCGTGTTCTGGCGGCGGAATCGGCAACGCCAACCCCAACGGCGACAACTTCCCCGACGATCGCCGCTGCACTGGCCCGGAAGCCTACAACATTTTATTGTGAGCGTGCTGCTTGGCATTTCAGAAACAAACCACAACATCAATGCTCAGTGAGTCCATACAGCTCTATGTCTATTTGAAAGTGTCAACTAGCACGTCGACACGGCCGGTTCGCTTCATAATTCATGTCAGATCCTAAGGCGAATCTCGTAGAACTCGTACGAGAGCTCCTGCGCATCCGCGACGGTCTTCAGCAGCTTGGCGCCGTCGGGGAGGTCGTGAACAGGAGTGATGGAGGAGATTAGCTCGGTACTCTCAGCCAAGAGCTTGTGGAGGTGCGTGACGCCGAAGCGGCTGTGGCTGTCTGCGTTCATGAGGTACGCGATACCTTCAGCGCTGAGACGATGCTGAACGACACGTAGGAACCCTTCAGCGGTGCTAGGTTCGCAGATGATATCACTGCCGATGATAACGTCCATTTTCTCGCCGTTACCAGCGGCTTCAATGCTCTGCATGTCGTCCCAGTCAAGGTGCTGCACGATGGTGTCGGGCTTGGTTGACTCGAACTCGTGCGTGAAGGGGTGGTTCAGCTCGACATTATACTTGAGAGCAGCGCACGTGTCCCCTTGATAGTCGGTCAGCACTGTCCGGTGTGCGTAGCGAGCAGCCGTGATGCCGCCGAGGCCGAGACCGCTGCCCACTTCGAGGACGCTCTTGCCCACAAACAGCTCCCGATGGAGGTGCACCCATCTCGCAAGCACAAACGCCGCGCCCCAGAGGAGGTAACCTGTCTTAGGCTGCCCGGTCATGCGCGTTGGCACCTGCCGGATGAGGACCGAGAGAGCGTCCCTGCCCTCATCAGCAGCAGCGTCCATGTCATCAGGCACGTTAGCTTGTGGGATGTCGCGCGGATCAAGTGGCAGGTTGATCTTCTGAGGCCACAGACGCGTCGGAGGCTCCAGCGGACGGGCTCTGTTTGTGATGCCAGCGCAAAGGTGAGGTGACAACAGTCAGATCAATGCTGGACATTATCTTCATCAGCACTACGTCACGGAAGCAAGCAGACATCTTACCTAAAAGGGAATGCAATACCAGACGCGCTTGCAGTACAGTTGCCCACGACTTGTGCGGCTGCCTGTTATGCCCAAGCGCACGATCATTTCGAGTCAGACCACACCCAACGCAGGATAATGAGGTTACAGCGCTGCTAGAGAATTTACCTCTTGGATCGGCTCGCTCTCGTGCTCCATAAGGCGCAGGAGCAGCGGGTGAGCTCCAAGCCGGGCAGCAAACGTCGCGTTGTCTTCATCCAACAAAACCTCCGCGAGGACAAGCAGCAGCTGATCACAATCACACAGGTATCGAAAATCAACGTCAACTGTCATTAGCGCACGACGCATCCATTCCTTGTGGTGGTAGGCACTCACCTCCGTCATCGCACCCTCCTCCTTGGAACTCGGAGCTGACCTCTTGAGGAACGCGCCCATCGCCGCATTCGCGCTCTCGACGAAACCAGCTTCATATGCAGAGGCAACGCTCATCAGAACACGGTAAGCAGCGACAAATAATCCTCGTGGTGCCGAGCTTTCTCCATCTACCGAGTCCTAGCACGCAACGACCGTGGGTGGTCAGCGCGAGCGCTTGCACGTGGGCGAACGCGTCGCCGGCCGCGTCGGCCCCGAGCTGCGCGACGATCTCGGTCGTCGCGGCCACCTCGTTCTCCAGCGACGGCGAACACGGGACGAACACCATGGCGACGGCACCAACGGAGTCCTCTTCTCAAGGAATATTGGAGAAGAAGTGGCGAGGAACAGGAGGAGATCAAGTGGCCGCCGCTTCGGATTATGTTGCGGCGCGACTTTTGCGGTTGATTGGCAGTTACGCTTTCGAAGTGTCCGTTCTTTGTGTAGTTGCTCGTCGGGGCTATGTCGCTTTGGTGCATGCGAAAGGACACAAATACATAATTTGATTGGGCGAAATATTGCCAAACCTAACTCCATACGTTGCCAACGAGCTGATTCAGATCTAAATTTCGACGTTTCGTTTTACATGTCTCGTTTCCATTTTCTAATAATTAAAAACTTTCGTCCTCATCAGAAATACAATACATAATTGTACGTTTACGTTTTGGCATTTGCTTCAACGTGGACAACTTGTACTGCTGATAGGGGGCCGACAAATAAGTCTCCGCTACTGCCGACTACTATTACACTGTACTTCACAACACTAGTCGTCGGTCGATACATGCAGCGGGAGGCCATAGCAAACGGCCGCATGCCCGTTGAGGTACCGCAGCTTGCAGGCGCCACGCGCTGCTTGTACAACGTGGGCAAGCGCCTTGTTGATCTCACCTGCATCTTGGTCTTCTTCACTAGGCAAGAGCCACTGCTGCAGCACGCGCACGCTCAGTTGGTCAATGTCCTTGTCCGTCACGTCCCACAGCATCGCCAGCACGCCGGGGCTGCCTGCGCGGAGGTACGACAGCACAGCGCCGTCGGGACCGAAGACACCCTCACTCTCGAGCCGCCCGCTGCTACACCCGAAGAGCAGCGCGGCACTGCAGCCCGACTCGATGCCCCGGATCTTGTCGCGGTGGAGATACTTCTCGCCTGACCCGTGTCCGCAATAAATAAGTAGATCAGATTCTTCCAAGAAGCGCCTGTTACGAAGCAAACAGCGAAAGTGGCAATGGTAAGAAATGAACAACAATCCGTCCCAGCAATGCCGATGGCGCACCGAAACTCTTGGGGGTCTGGAGCGCAGCCCACGATACCTTCCCATCCGAGAGCACCTGCGTTTTGCTCGAGGATTGGACCGAGCTGCTTCTGCGTCGCCTTCAAGTCTCCCGAAGGGTTGAGAACATAGCGGACGCGGCGGCGGTCAACGCGCCACGAAGCATCCGCAGATGATGAGAAGCACCGGGAGGCATTCTTCACTATCAGGTCCAGCGAAGGCATGCGCGTCACTCCACTGCATGCGCTCAGGACGTCAATCCCTTCCCATGGAAACTCAAGCAGGCAGCGGTCGAGGATCACAACGGTTGAGCCTTCCAAATGCTTGGATGAAGGGTGCTCTGCATGGTTTCCGTGTCTTGATTGACTCTGTGATCGGTTGAAGTCGTCGCGAGCGGCCAGGAGACGATCGAGCAAGTCCTTCTTCAATCCACTGGTGCTCAAGCCGACGGCTGATAGCAACTCCTTCATCTCGCTGACCTTCATCTTCTGGATAGCTTCACTTGATATTGTCGAAAGCAACTGCGTCTTCGAAAGAGGATCAGGTTCTGCGCGCTGATCGAAAACCTCATCACTTCCAGAGGCAGCGTCCCTGAGGAGCTGGCAAGCTCGGGAAATGTCGGATGGTGACACGGCGACTCCGAGCTGCTGAGCTATGAATTGCAGCCCTTGGTGAACTTCGATATCCGATAGCCACGCCAACGAGTCCACCATTGCACATAGCAACGTCTGCAAGCGCTTCTCGCAAACGTTGTTGCTCGGAGTCAACAAGATAGTCCAGCACTGTTGGGCCACATGACTCGCGCTTGTTGTCGAGCCTTTGACCAGCAAGCATCGCCAGAATCCCAATGCAGTCTGAACAACAATACAACAGTTAGTCCTGTTCATTACTGGGTTGAAATTTGAAAGAAGGACTCACCTGCATCTTGACAATGGTGTTCCCCATTTGAGTGTCAAGTTGCTTGCGAGTATCCCACCATCGCTTCTTCTGCTCACTTGACCATGCGCCAGCTTCTTCAGCGGAATGTCCTGACAAGGTAACCCTACGCAAAGACGGTCAAAGTTAGTTTTTGTGCATCACGGACGACAGCACTGTCACGCTAAGGACTCGTCATACCTGGATTCCTCCACGATAGCTTGCAGTTCGCTCACGATCTCCTTCCACTGGACGCCCACCAGGCGAAACGTAGTCGGGGAGTCGTCAGCCTGTTACAGAGGCGAAGAAAGAGTTGAGTATCAGTCGTCGGCATGCAAACTCAATACTTGAGCATGCTCAAGAGGAGTACGCACCGAGAAGCGCGTTAGAAGCAGCTCCGACGACACTCCGACGGTAATCGACACCGTGAGCCACGAAGCTGGGAGATGCTTCATCTGCTCCACCGCGTCTTCCACGTATTTCTCCACTTGAGCGCGAGGCTGCTCCTCCTGGGACTGTTCTCGTTGGATGACCAACTCGTCAAGCTTCGCTGAAAAGTAGTCCTCTGCTGATGAGTCCGAGTCGGCCTCACTCTGAGAGGCATCGGTCGTGACTTCGACGCTGGAGGAGTTCGCGAGCAGGATGCTGCTGGCTTGGGATAGAAAGCGTACACGGCTGCTATCCTCCCGTGCCAAACCGGTCACTTGCCCAGTCAAGATCTCGAGTTGCATGTGGTATGCAGACCCGAGGGCGACCCGGAGCTCCTTACTCAGATGCTGGATGCCGAACCCATTCCCACGAACGAACGCGTTCTCGAGCAGGCGGATAGCCTCGTCGAGCGACAGTTCTGTTGAGGGCGACTCGGCAACAAGAGCAAGAGTGAGGATATGGCGACCCAACTCAAGCAAACACTTGACGCGCTCCACAGGATCGAAGCAGTCGTCAAGCGCCGTCTTCAACTCCTTCATGGCGACCACCAGCTCTTCGAAGTCGCTGTTACCGTGGTCTCCAGTTTTGTGCCGGGCAGTTGCCTCAGCTTGGAGTTTGACTAATTTCCGCCAGCATCGAGCTCTCAGGGTCCGAAATACATTGGCGGTGGCCCTTGCTTCCGTGGCTTCTGTCAGCATCTTGATCGCTGTAGTGTACAAACCGTGCGCGGCGGTGAGATCGCCTTCCGCTCGTGCCAAGTCGCCTTCTTGGATCAGCTCGATGCACTGTTGGCGTCTGAATCTTGACCGTGCATCCAGCTCTTGCGACCTTGGTGGTCCGTCATCACTCATCCGGTGAGTTTCGTCGAGTGGGTTGGTTGGCAGACAGTCTGGCATGAGACCGAGAGCAATCCTCGCTTGCTGGAGCCGATTCGACTTGAGTTGCAGCTGCGCGTATTGACAGAACGGGTCTCGGTTAAAGAGTGAGAGGCATAATCCACCAACGAGGCGCATGGCTTCGGTGTAGTATGTCGCGGCTCTGCACAGCACAGATAATGATACAATATGTTAGGTTGGTGATCGTGCGGGATTCTAGCAAGCCCGTGTACCTGCGTGGTTGTCCAGTTGAGCGATACAAAGTCGCGATACGACAAAGGGCGACCTTGGCGCCCGTCAGAATATCCCACGACGAGAACTCCAGTGCCTTGAAGTAAAGAAGCGCCGATGAGTCGTCATGGCCATCACTTTTGCCGTCATTGGACAGCTCAAGAGGCAGCTTGAAGTGAAAGCTTTCATCGAGCGAGAGGTGGGAGGCAAACCTCTTCGATAGCTTCCAGGAGATTGCAAGCGCTGCTTTTGCGTCTGTAAACGCACTGTCCGTCTTGCCTTGGGCGAAGCAAATGTCCGACAGAGCAAGGTGCAGAATCATCTGCCGCATTTCAGCTGCCTTGGTAACGTCAGCCGAGGGCCGTTCAGTTCTCGCCTTGGACTTGATCGCGCTTAAACTTGACGCTGCTCGACGGACACGTCGGCAAGCTTGCTGGACGTCGTCTTGAAGGCTGAAGGCGTAGGCTATGTCCTCGTCCACCATCTGGAACAGTTGCGCTATAGTGACATTTTCATCATTCACTGCCACGAGTGAGCCCCTCACGTCGTCGTCCATCACGACGTCTTCGTCCGCTTGCTCACACGTCTCGACCAAGTCGAAGGAAGGCGGTGGGCCGACAACAGCAGCTGAGTCTGCATGGGGAGTGCTGCTCTGGAAGTGTTGAAGTACATTCCGTGCGGTTGACTCCAGTTCAGGGCACGAGATCAGCGATAAGGTTTCGCATACCGCTTCCAGACAGTACACAACGCGATCCGTACTGAAAAGCACCGTTGTGGTAGCACTCGTCAAGTGCATCAGGCACTTCTCGAAGTCGCACAGTGTTGAATCCTCATTGAAGGCGCTTGTCTTGGCTTCTGCGGGAGCATTGGGGATAGGAGTGCCGCTGTAGCTAGAAGCCAACATGATCTCCATACTGAGAACGCCACGCCATCCGTACACCACTCCGAGTTCGACAGCATGGTCGGAACATTGAAGGGCTTCGACAGCGCTGGTCAATGTTGCGTAGGTTTGGAGGAGGCCTTGGATGACGATCTCCGCGTTCTGGTCAACGTAGTACACGCTGTAGCACAACTTCCGTGCAGCGACAGCGCCGCAAACACCTAACAAGGTGTTCACGCTCTGCTCGTCGCCATGATCTGCAAGCTGGAGTGTGATCGCGTCCAAGATGTGCTCACACTGGATACACATTCGCACAGTGTCCACCGCGCGCTGCTTGTCAAGCCCCTTGTCACCCTCTTTCCTCGCTCGAAGTGTCAGCATTGTCCGATCGGAAGCGCGCTGGAAACTCCGTCGAAATGCATGCATCACATCAACAACTTGGATGTCCTCACAGTGCCGAGCTTTGAATGCGGAGACGATGCCGTCGATGAACCCCTTGAACTCCGACACCAGAAACTCCTCCCCCACCCCTTCATCTCGGGATTCGCACTCCTTCAGAATGGAGGCCACATACTTGTCGATGTTTGTCTGGGAGAACCCGCTGGCGTCGGAACAGTAGAGAATAGAGTGACCGCTGAATATGCGCGCGTGCCGTACATCGCCGATCTCGTGGTAACAAAACGCCAACAGCGACACGATGGCGTCCATCTTCAGCTGCTGATGCGCCTTCACGATCTCCTCTTGTGACAACTCTGAGCACATGACGTACTCCAAGAAACTCTCGCCGACCTCGAAGGATCCAATGAGCGCCGAAAGCGTTCCGTAGTAGTTCTTGCTCTGGTAGAACCGTGCGGCACAGGCGTAGCTTTCTCGAGCGATCATATTCAGATCCATCAGGATGGTCTGCATGACGGTCGCTGAAGTATCGAGCGCCATCACGTCATCAAGAAGCTTCTGAACCTTCTCGACCTGCTTGGAGATCAACGCGTCACGAGGAGCATTGCTTCTTCCAGAGTAGCCGCGAATGATCAGCCCGAAGCCCAGGCGACGCAGTCTCGACTCTGTCAGAATGACGAACTCCAAGAGCTTTGCGTCGAGCTTCCTATCAAACCGGAGTAGTTGCAGCATGGAGCAAAAGGTATCGAAGCTGCAACAAACGAAAACATACCATCAGAGTTATGTCACTCCAAGATACAGGACCTCAGCTCACTAGCAGCAAGAAGAGTGGAACATTTACGCACCTTGTGGAGATTTGCGCTTGCAGCTGACTTCGGACAGGCAAGTTGCTGGCGGTAGCAAAACTATACAACTTGACACTGCCTCGCTTCAAGCACCGTGTCACAAAAGGGACGAGCTGTTGCATCTGCGAGCTAGCTCCTTCGAGTGCGCACTCCTCGGCAATGCTAGTCTTCTTCAAGAACATCCGCGCGGCCTTTTCCCAGTGATGCGACGGCGCGGCACCGCTCGAAACCGGCTTCATGAGCTCTGCAAACACTTTCGATGCGATTTGCTGTAAACGGTCGTCGCACTTCTCGCAGTCAGCTGAGGAAGCTGGTTTGCTGTGCGTTCGGGTTGCTAAGTCAAGCAAATTGCCGGCTATCACACAGCACATGCACCGACCGATGGCTTGTCCGAGCTCCCCGAGTCGCCAGACGTAGTGAACCGCACTCTCCAGGAGAATTGCACTGTCGATCGCGGCTTGAGCGTTCTCACACACGGATGCAAAGTGCTCAATCCAATGCAGGTACTCCCAGTCCAGTTTCTTCGACTGCATGGTCATGGCAAGCGTCAAACTGTTAGATCTTGGTCAGCACACGATCGAAAAGACGAAGCGACGCAATGTACCACATAGATGTGTCTCGACTCAGGCCGCTTCTGGGAAAGCATAATCGCAGATTGCATGTAAAACTCGCGAACGCTCTTGTAATCATCCTCGCGCCGCTTGGAGATGCGCTCCATCTGCACTCCTGCTCGGTATACCTATAGCGGAGACAAAACTGAGTGATCATGACTCTTCTACGGCCGAGCCATTTACCGACAGTTGTACAGCATCATCACTTACCTGCTGGATGATCTGCAATGGCTGATACGTGGAGCAGCTCGCCATGAAAGACAGTGCCAACGCGCGGAACCGAGCCGACTCCGCGATTCGGCCATTGAACTGGGGGCTGGCCTCCAACGCTGATGCGCACTTCCAAAGCACGCGAAAGATGCGATCGTTGAGTGTTGTGGCGAGCTTTCCATCCTGCGCTGATGACGTATCGAGGTGGCGAATCCATCGCGAAAGTGTGTCATTCGCCGCTTTGTAGACTCCCTGGCTCGATCACAAGGATATGTGAGTGCCACAATCACGATGGATGCTATAGCGAACATTCATAGGGTAGTAGGTGTTGGCTCACCTCGTACTGCCGCGCACCAAACAGCAGCGTTACGCACGTGTTCGCGACACCGAGCAGCAGTCGAGTGTATTGGGTGGAGTGGAGTTGCGCCGGCGCAGGGAACTCGACCAGCCATGACAGCCGCGCTGTACTTACCACAGTGTCAAGCATCGTTTCGCATGCCAGCGCTACAAAACGAGACTTCTCTGTTCGAGGCTGGCCGTCTCGGGCGCACAGCGTGGAGTGCAGGTCCAAGAGGCGAACGTGAGTGCACGCGAGTACGCACGCGGCGGACGCCTGCGCGGTTGTCTGCACTCACACAACCACAAGCACTTTGGGATGAGAAGATCTGCCATGAAAATCTCGACAAAGGACCACAAATTTGTACCTGCTGCACTTCCGAGTACTTCTTGGCGACTTGGTACAGCAGGTTGTCGACGGTCAGCTCACCGAGGGGTGCGTCGCTTTCAAACGCCCACACGACGTAGAGAGCGCAACACGCGAGGTCCATCAACGCGATCACACCAGCCGCTGCATTCCACGAATGCTGCGTTAGAGTGATGCCTTGCAATGAAACACAGTCTCGCGCAATGCGTACCGCCAGCCTTGTCAGTGGCACCAGCACACGCTTTCAGTGCCGACTGCGCGACCTTCATCGCGAATACAACAGCTTGCCGACGTCCAGTGGTTGATCCTGATGCACGCTCAAGACTGCATAAGCTCTCAGAGCCCGTCCAAGTGGCGTGCCGAGATGCGAACGCCTGCGCCAGTAGCCGTAGCCCGGCGGCGCGCTCTACATCATTATCGCTCCTGTCGCTTCTCGAGGCCAGCACGGACGTCGCGAACGGGAGAAATTCGCCGATAGCGCGCGACGCGTTCGCTCTGTCCCCTGCGAGCGCCAGCAGCCGCTTCTGGGCCGTCGCGTCCATCGCCGCGAGCGCCGCGTCGACGCCGCCGCCCATACTCCTGAGGGTTACAGTCGATTTTTTCAAGCTTCGCGCGCTAAAACACAGGAGGACAGTCATGTTCTTCAAATTTTATAACGATAAGTTCGTATGAGTAAAGTGCGCAGGAAGGGTAACGTACAATTGATAATGTCTAATTTGATACTCAGCTTGGGTATGCTTGTCAAAGCAGTTCAATTGTGAAATCGTCAAGGGCTCATGAAGATTTCGTCGACGCCGCGCAGGAAGCCGCGCGTGCTGCTGGCGGCGAGTGGCAGTGTCGCGACCGTCAAAGTGCCCGAGCTCGCGGTTCGGCTCTCCGAGCGTGCCGAGGTATCGCGCGGCTACTCGATTCGAACCACGTGCAGAGATACGAGAGAGTAACCGAGACGTCTTCCGCTGGGGGTTGATGCAGGTTCGCATCGTCGTCACCAAGTCGGCCGACTTCTTCCTGGAGCGCGCGAAAGACTACCACCCAGTCTTCTGGCAGCAGTTCTGCGACGTGCAAGCGCGAGGAACCGTTCAAGTCATCCGCGATGAGGACGAGTGGGCGTCGTGGAAGGTCGTCGGAGACGAAGTGCTGCACATCGAGGTGATGTCAGTTGAGAGGAGCGATTGATGCGGTCTCGTGCGTGGCTCACCACTTGGCTGCATGTTCTAGCTCAAGGACTGGGCCGATGTCATACTGGTGGCGCCCATGTCTGCGAACACACTGGGCAAGCTCGCGAACGGACTCGCCGACAACCTGCTGGTAATGCACGTCCTCCTGCATACTTCTGATCAATTGGATATGCCTAACGCGGTGCGTGCTGTCCAGACATGCACCGCCCGAGCGTGGATCATGAGCAAGTCGTTTCTATTTGCGCCAGCGATGAACACCGACATGTGGAACCATCCACTAACAGCAAGACACCTCGCTGTGCTGCACGAGCTTGGCTACGTGATGATCCCTCCCGTCGAGAAGAAACTTGCATGCGGCGTTGTCGGTACGCAGGAAGAAGACCTGGTTGCTGTGCAAAGAGCTCTATATTTCACATATTGCCTCGCTAACCTGTTGATTGCCGTGGAAGCACAGGCAACGGCGGCCTTGCGAGCGTCGACGACATCCTTCGTGCCACTGAGGCGCAGTTCCAGCTTCTGCAGCTTGCATCGCAGTAACTTAGAGTTCGGACGGGAACGGGGTGTCCGCCGCCACGTCAACTATGTCGAGATGGAAGATCTCCGCGAGCGACTTGATGACCGCGTCTTCGACCATCTTGAGCGACGCGTCCGGCCGGTATCGCTCGATGCTCGTCACGGCGCGGTCGTCGATTCCACAGGGAATAATCCGGTCAAACGCAGTCAGATCCGTGGTCACGTTGACCGCAAACCCATGCATGGTGATCCACTTGCTCGCGTGCGTGCCGACGGCCGTGATCTTGCGCATATCTCGCTCGTCATCGCTGTTCTCACCGTGCACCCCGCTGCTGCTGCTTGGTTCCTCCACCCAGACGCCCGTCAAGCCTTCCACGCGCTCGCCCTTGATGGCGAACTTGCCCAGCGTCTGGATCACTACCTCCTCGACTTGGCGGAGGTACCAGTGCAGGTCCTTCTTGTGGTGCGTCAGATCCATAATCGGGTAGACAACGAGCTGTCCTGGCCCATGATAGGTCACTTCTCCGCCACGGTCGACGCGGATGAGCTTCAAGTCGTCCACAGCTGGGTCGAACTTGACGTTGTCCATCGTGGCGCCGCGGCCGAGCGTGTAGACGCTCGGGTGCTGCAGCAGCAGCACCACGTCATGGTCGATGGGCTGGCCCTCGCGCGTCGCCGCGATGCGCTGCCGGATGAGCTCCTTCTGCCAGCCCCACGCCGTCTCGTAGTCGACCGTGCCCAGCCGGTACGCCACGCACTTGCGCTGGCCATTGGCGCTGGCGCTCGCACCGGCACTGAAGAGCCGAGAGGCGCCCGCCGCGCGCGCAATACGCTGCCACCCGCCTCGGCTCAGCATCAGCATTGATCTGCTCGACTGGTGTTGGATGTCGGAATGTCACAGTCGAATAGAAGCGCACAATGCGGTCACTATTTCGAGGCAAATAGCACGCATGTCATTATCCCAAGATGGCTTAATGTTACTAACACGATTAAGTACACTGGAATTTGTTTTAGAGTTGATCAGGATTTTGGGTGACGGACCGTGCGTCGAAGAAATTTGTATTGACGCGTCAATCATCACTCCGCTCGCGAGCTGTCGACGACCATGTGAGGCGTTGAAGGTGCTCACAGTGGAGGCTTCCGGCCATCAACGCGTATGTGAGGTGATGCACGCCGCCTGGTGTTTGTAGGACGTGCATCGCGCCGCCTTGCGCAGCCATGATTCGATGCAGTCAGCGTTGTAAGCGCGCATCTCCACAGATCCATCTACAGACATTTCACTTGACCCCACTATACCACAATCCTCTATTTTGATGGCTGTCTAACCCTATCCTCGTATTATGGCGCCAAAGACCTTTCTCCTGCCAGTTTCAACACCCCTTCCCTTTTCCACCAATAGAAACCTATACTTTACCGACTTTTGACCAATCATCACACGAGATATCGCCCCAGATCTTCAACACTACACACAGCCTAATGCCTGGATGCTGCCGGCGAATGCGATCCGCTGCGCTCACTCGGCAACTCGCGCGCTGCCTCACGCATCACGACACTCGTATATTACTGAAGGCTGTCTCTGCATCACCCGACCGGATACATCGCAACGGAGGCGCCGCCATGAGTTCGTCGTGCGTCGTGGGCATCGTGCGCGAGGTGTACAACAAGTGGGAGCGGCGCGCGCCGCTGACGCCCGCGCACGTGGCGCAGCTCGTCAAGCGCGGCGTGCGCGTGGTCGTGCAGCCCTCGCGCGCGCGCGTCTTCTCGGACGAGCAGTACGCGCGCGCGGGCGCCACCTTGAGCGACGATCTGGCGCCCGCGAGCGTCATCCTCGGCATCAAGCAGGTACCCGTGCCCAACCTGCTGCCCGACAAGACCTACCTCTTCTTCTCGCACACGGTCAAGGCGCAGGCCGAGAATATGGCGCTGCTGGATGCCGTCCTCGAGCGCAAGGTGCGCCTCATCGACTACGAGTGCATCACGCAGGGCGGGGAGCGCGGCGGTCGCCGACTGCTCGCCTTCGGACGCAACGCCGGCCGAGCTGGCATGCTCGCGGGCATGCGCGGACTCGGTGAGCGGCTGCTAAATCTCGGCATCTCGACGCCGTTCGTCAACATCGCGTCCGCCTACATGTACTCAGACCTGGACCACGCGCGCGATGCCGTCGAGCGCGCGGGCAAGCGGCTTAAGAGCGCGGGAGGCATCCCCAAGGACCTGGCGCCGCTCACGTTCGTCTTCACGGGCAATGGCAACGTGTCCAAGGGCGCGCAGGAGATCTTCCAGCTATTGCCGCACCGAATGGTGCACCCGTCCGAGCTCCCGGCGCTCCAGTCGCGCGTGCGAGGCGAGGACGCGACCAATATGGTGTACGGCACGATCGTGGACGACCTCGACTTCTTCGTGCGTCCTATCGACGCCCAGAGCGGACCCGTGTCCCGCGCCGGCTACTACCGCCACCCAGAGCGCTACGAGTCCGTGTTTCACGAGCGCGTCGTGCCGTACACGTCGCTGCTCGTCAACTGCATGTACTGGGACGACCGCTTCCCGCGACTGCTGACGCGGGAGCAGCTCCAGAAGCTCCGCGTTGACGGTGACAACACCAAACTGTTGGGCGTCGCGGACATTTCGTGCGACATCGGCGGCGGCGTCGAGTTCCTCGACTTTGCGACCGAGATCGAGCGCCCGTTCGCGCGCTACGACCTGTCGACGCAGCGCATGGTGCAGGACGATGACGGTCTCGCGGGCGACGCTCGTAACTCGCTTATGATGATGTCTGTCGACATTCTGCCCAGCGAGCTCGCACGCGAGTCCAGCGAGCTCTTTGGCGACAAGCTGCTCGACTACGTTGACGTCCTCGCGCGCAACACGGACGCTCGGTCCCCGCTCAACCAGTCCAAGATGCCTGATGAGCTGCTGGGTGCGTGCATCGCCAGCAACGGACGGCTGACGCAGCCCTTCGAGTATATCCACCGCATGCGCGCCGAGCGCGAGCGCAGTCGCCAACGCGCGTACTTGAGCGACAAGGAGCGCGTTGCTGGGTCGACGTGCATCCGTCTCGAAGGTCACCTGTTCGACTCGGGACTCATCAACCAGGTGCTCAACTTGATTGAAGCGCACGACGACGGCGACGGCGGGTTCTACCTCGTCGACTGCCAGGTACGCCCCAACTACGGTGGCGAGGAGGACCAGAGCAAGACCATGTCGAGCGCCATTGTCCAGATCAGCATGCGCGATCGCGAGCAGCTCGACGCTGTGCTTGCCAAGATCCGAGCGCTTGCCGAGCTCACGACGGGAGCCAACGCTACCGTCACGGAGATGCCCGACTTCTGTGGGACCAACTACTCCAAGACACAGGGCGTCTCCCGCAAGGACGAGGCAGGGCGCTCAGCTCTGCTACCCCCGGCGTCTTCGACAGGAACAACCGTCAAGGACTCCCTCGACGCTTCTTCTCGCCCCAAGACGGTCGTGTGCTTCGGCGCAGGACTGGTCGCAACCCCGCTGGTTGAGTACCTCTCGCGGGACCCATCGACTCACGTGCGCGTCGTGTCAGCCGTCGACGGCGAAGCCGCGCGCATTGCGCGATCGCTGGCGCCGCGCACCAACATCTCGCCGCTCACAGTCAACGTCTTGAGCGAGAGTGAGACCGCCAAAATCGCTCAGCTCTGCGCCAACGCTGACTGCGTCGTTTCGCTGCTGCCAGCGCCCATGCACCCGGCCATCGCCGACAAGTGTATCGCCGGCAAGACGCCGCTCGTGACCGCGAGCTACGTATCCCCGGAGATGCGCGCGCTGGATGAGCGCGCGAAGCAGGCGGGAGTGCCTATTTTGTGCGAGCTCGGCCTCGACCCCGGCATGGACCACATGAGCGCCATGAAGGTCATTGACGACGTGAAGGCACGTGACGGCACTGTCGTGAGCTTCTCGTCCGTGTGCGGCGGGCTGCCCGCGCCCGAGGCGGCTGACAACCCCATCGGCTACAAGTTCAGCTGGAGCCCGCGCGGCGTGCTGACGGCTGCGCTCAACGCCGCGCAGTACAAGAAGGACGGCCACATCGTTAACGTCAAGGGCGAGGATCTGCTCGCAAGTAGCGAGCGTGTCAACTTCCTCCCTGCCTTCGCGCTCGAGCAGATCCCCAACCGCGACTCTCTACCGTACGCCGACATCTACGGCATCCCAGAGGCGCACTCGATCTTCCGCGGCACGCTGCGTTACGCTGGATGCTGCCAGATCCTGTACCAACTGCGGCAGCTCGGCCTGCTCGACCTTGGCCGCTCGGTTGAGAGCATCTTGCCAGCGAGCTCGAAGTCGTGGCCGGCGCTTTTGGAGGGGCTCTCGCGTCATGCCGAGAGCAAGATTACCCCGGAGGCGCGAGGATTCCTAGAGTTCCTGGGTGCGTTCAACCGTGAGACACCCCTCGCAAGTGGCGCGCCATCTCTCCTCGACTCGTTCTGTGGTCTTCTCCAGGACAAGCTCGAGTACGCGCCCGACGAACGCGACATGGCCATCATGCACCACGAGTTCGGCGTCGAGTACCCGGACGGCAAGAAGGAGAAGCGCACGTCCACGTTCGTTGGATACGGCAGCGGCGGCCAAGACACCATCATGGCTAAGACGGTGGGCGTCACGGCCGCCATCGGCGTGCGCATGATCCTGCAGGACGCTGTCCAGGGCCGCGGCGTGCTCACGCCAACCACGCCCGACATTTACGCCCCTGCGCTCGCGCGACTCGAGGTGGAGGGCGTCAAGTTTGTCGAGAAGACATTTCCGTTGGCGTAGATAATCCCGCGTAGACTTGGTAATCATGGTGAATGCGCTTTCTCCCTACGTCTCTGTCTTGAATGTTGACGACATGAAGACTCATGTCCCAGAATTAGAGTGTTGTTGCCGGCCTCTTCACGTGACTGGACGACGTGCCAACGCTCTCGTCGGGTTCGAATGCTTGTTGAGGCGAGTTGGTTGTCATGTAGCGCTGCGAGATGCCATCGGATGACAGGAACAACTTCGAAAACGCCTTGGGACGAGCGCTGGCATGACTCGTCTTGACTTGACGGCCTCCAACTCGAGCCGAAGGGTAGATGTTCATCTCGATAAAGCCACTCCCTGAACAGACCATTTCATCTGTCTCTGGAAATGGGAGCGATGGCACTGAAGAGGACAATATTGACTTCAAAATGCTCCCGTCGCGCTCCGGTGAGATCGCTGTGGCCTCCTGGTTGAGTGACGGGTCACGGGGAGACGGCAGTTTGCTCAGCTCTGGGCATGCGATCATCACGGACGCTTTGCCGAGATACCGCTGGGGCATCCGGTCAGTTCCATTCCGCTGCCGCAAGATTAGCCCCTGCGGCTTCCATCGATCTGTTTGGATTTCGATCTCCATCGTGTCCGGAGCGACTGAGATACCAACGCTACAGTTAGTGCGGCGACGATATTCAGCCAGGTCTTCGATCTCCTTGAGCTGCGAAGACAATATTTTGACGTCAGGGGACGAGAGAAGGTCAGTATCTACGCTCATCGCCATTCGCATTGCAAGAGAAGGAGGCGTACCCGGCTCTGAAGGTCGTCGCGCTCGGTTGTGAGTTCGTCGACCTGAGCTTGCATACGTCCGAGCCGCTCCATGCGCTTCGTGCTCGTAGTGACTTCCTTCTCCCACGCCTTGGTCTTCTCAAACAACATCATAGTGAGTCGCTTCTCATCTTCTTGCAGCTTCTCATGTGCAGCTGACAGTGTGATGAGCTCCAGCGATTGTGCTGAGCATTTAGCCTGTACGTCTTGTAGGTCGGCCGTTGTCATCCGCTGCACGTACAGGAAGAGGTGTGAGACGGACCGACCGATAGACAGAGAAGTATTCATAAGAAAAGCGTACCAGGGACTTCTCGGCCTTGGCCAGGTTCGTCTTGCCCATTTCGACCGTCAGGCGCAGCTTTGCGAGCTCCGCGTCTAGCGTGCGGATGTGCAGCAGCTCCGAGTCAATCTTGTTTTCGGCGTGCTCGAGATCTTCGCGTACGCGGCTGGCGTTCTCCTGGAAGCGCTGCAGCTCCATGCCGATCAGGCTTGCGCGGTTGTAGCACTGCTGCGAGAACTTCTGGATGTTCTTCTCCATCAGAACTTTGCGTCGCAGTTCTTGCTTCCTGCGCTGGAGCTCGACGAAACCGTCGCTCTCCATAAGGTTGCCGCGCTCATCTTCGCTATTGGGAACGATGTCGGTATCGATCTCGTCCAGCAGTGCGGAGTTGTCGCACATAACATGCACGGTTTGCGAGACCGTCTTCAGAAACTCGACGAGAATGTTGGCCTTGTCCGATTCGAACTGGCGGTCGCGCTTACCGTCTTCGATCTGATGCATCATGGCCTCGAGTTGCTCCGCCGCACCAGCGCTATCTTGGTTCAGCCGCATCTTTAGCGCATTCACACTGTCGGACCAAGCAAAAGTCAGTTATCGAGGTCCCTATCATGGCAATCCTTCAACGAATAGGTCTCGGGTTTACCTTCCCGTTAGCGCTTCGATGGTCAGCTTGGCTTCCTCGAGCCGATCTCCAAGTGCATGGTTCTTACGCTCCATGTCCTACAGTCATGTTAAACACGTGTTGGCAAGCGTTCACGTCAGATACAGTTTGCTTGTGGTCACCGAAGGCTGTGGACCACTTACCGTGATCACTCTTTGCTGCTTGGTGATCTTGTCCTTACCGTCCTCGATCTCGGTCAGCATGCGATGCACTTCTTGGTGGTACGCTTCAAAGTTCTGCTCGTTGATCTCCAACGCGCTCATCGAATCTTCTTCCTCCACTTCTGCCTCCATACGAAGCATGATCGTGCCGTTCATGGCGCCACTGCTGTTTCCTCCGCTGTGGCCTCGGCTGCCAGACAGTGAACTCTTGCTGTCAACCACCGAGCTCGCGCCTGGTTTCTTGCTGTCCCCACCGCCGTCAGTTGCTGGCACAAAGCGGGTAATAACAGTTGTACTGGGAATTCGGCTGAGCTGACGTCGCATTGGTGGCGGTCGGGCCGCAGCTGCCGTTGCTACGCGTGCCAGGGCGCCGACGAGGTCGTTCTCGCGCATCTGTGAGCGCTCCAACTGTAGCAGGAGCTGCTCGACCCTGTTCCGAGCCGCTCCTCTCGTTGGATGTCCATGCGGCTGGCTGCTAGCATCCCCATCTCCGTGTCGGCCATCTCCAGCGCCCTTACCTTGACTACCTCCCTTGTCAGGAGATGACGGCTGCTGATCGGAGCTGCCACTTCCGCCAGGTTGTATTTTCTCGAGATCTTTCGCCAGCTTCTTATTCATTTTACGGAACTCGAGGTTCTGCTCTTGCAACTCCTCGCGTGCGCGCTCCTCCTCGATCAGCTGGTCCTCTAAGTGCCGTTTGGTCTGTTCAAAGCGCTGCAACGTTGTCGCGAGCTCTTCCTTGAGAAGCGACAACGAGCGCTGAAGCTCGTCGCTCAGCACTGTCTTGCCTTTGAGCTGTACCTGCGTGGACGCGAGCTCCTCACTGAGCTGCGCGCTCTTCTTCAGCTCTTCCTGCAGGCGATAATCTTTTATTGTGCAAGCGACCAGGTCAGTCACTCATCACCCAACAATTGCCATGCCAGTGTGAGGATGCAAACGTACAGCTCGTGCCAAAGTCCGACTCCAGCTGCGCCTTCTCAACTTTGACGGCATGCAGGGCTTTAGCCACCTCTGCGAGCTCCTCCTTGAGGTGGTTATTTGATGCGGAAAAGATGTCGCGGTCGTGGTTAGAGCGAATCAGCTGCTGCTTGATGTCCTTGAACTCGGTCGCGAGCCTATCGATCTCCTCTTGTGTCGCCTGTGCAAGCTGCAGCTTTGAACGAAGACTTGCGATCGTGGTCTTCTGCTCTCGCTCACTCTTACGCGCGGCCTGAAGTTGCTCGAGCGTGTAGGCGTTCTCCCTAACGAGCGCCTTGACGCGTTGCTGCAGCGCCTCGTTCACCTCCTCCATCTCCTTCGCCTCGGTGCGCATTCGGTGGACAACACTGCGCATCTGCTGCTCGCCCTTGGACGCACGCACCATTTCTTGACGAGCAGCCTGCAGCTCCTTGCTCTAGAGTACAGATACCCCGACCAACGGCAGTGTATGCAGATCATGATGACGATCAGTAAAGCTTGGCTGGCAAGTTGCAGTAATGAATGTCTCACCTCTCCATGCACGAGCTCCAGGTGTCCGCCACAAGTTTCGCACGGGTGAACACGCAGCACTGTCTCACTAGGCGCAAATAGGGGCAGCACGTCTCGTAAATCGACCGACGGAACGCTGGAGAGCTTGTCGTCACCGCTGTGGGACGCCGACGGTTGCTTCGCCATGTTGCGCAGCTCCTCCTTGACTACCACGACGTCGTGGTAATACGCGCGGCGGATGACCTCGATGATCTGGTTGCGTCGCGCCAGCTTGCCGCGCAGCATCTCAAGCTGCAACTCAGTCGTCAGCTTTTTCGCCACCTCAGCGTCTTCGTCGTCATCATCGAGTACACCGCCAATCGGAGCCACCGGGGCGTCCAGCGGCACGGCATCCTCATTGGCTGATGTCGTCGTCGTCGTGGCCTCTTGTGCCATGTCTCGTGCTGCACTAGCAACAGCAGCGGCGAGGGCGGCCACAGTGATTCTTCCGCCACTGCTTTGACGTCTGTCGCCGATATTGTCCATGGTACTCGAGCACGAGAACTGGACGCGCCTGGCAGAGTTCGCGGAGGTAGGCTTCGGCTCCGCCATCGCTTGACGAGAAGCACGCGGCCTCGACCTCACACGCTGCTCCCTTGCGCTCAGCCGTGAAAATACTTGCTAGTGGCAAGTCGCGATTTCACACACTGAATGGCTCTGCTGTGGCTATTTTTGTGGTTTCTCGACATTGACAATCTAGATGGCACATAACGAGCGGGGTATCACATGAGCATGAGCACCAACTCGTCAATCTCCATCAGCGCAATGACAAACAACCTCGCTCACCTCGAGTGCGCGTGTTCGAGCGGCGACTTCGATAGCTGGGGACCTAAAGCACGGATCGTCACCTCCACGTCCTTCAAGGCCCGGCACAACGAAACTACATGTATTGCAGCGTGGATTACTGTTGTCGCAAAGCACCCAGCCAGCAACTTCCCGCAGAACAGACTCGCAGCCCGGCCTTCTCGGCATCTGCGTCTTGAAATGCGATGAAGTCGCTGGAAGAAAAAGAAATCAAAAGAGCAGCACATTCGCCAGTCGCCAGTGCTCCTCGTATGTACACACCCACCCACAATCGACACAAACCCTGAAGAAAATGCGCTTTCCCCACGACATTGACACGCGATCAGAGCCCGCCAGGCCAGCGAGCGTTCATGGCCGAGAACGCGTTCTCCTCTTCATCCTCCACCTGGTCTTCGTGGTGCTCGACCACGACTCCCTCATGACGCTCGGCCACAACCTCGTCATGGCCCGCGCTCACAACCTCATCATGATGAGCACTCGCCACTTCCTGAGCATGCTTGACTTCCGTTTCTTCGTGGTGCGCGTCCTTCATCTCTTCGTGGATCACACGTTCCTCATCGGCAACCGCTTCATTCTGCGCATGTTCGGTGGCAGAGTCCTGGGTGGCATCCGGCGGCGCAACGATGGCAGCTTCTTGAACGTCCTCAACGTCTTGTTCGGGAGAGCGTTTATCGACAGGAGCGTCATTCGTCTGGGCGTTTGTTCGGAGCGTGAAGCCCACCGCAGGAGTCACCTCGGTCAAACCTTCACCTCGGCCTCCATGCGTGCCGTTCTGCGGCTCATTGGCAGCTTCTTGGTCGCCATCATTGTGTCCCTCTTTGGTCTCCCCCTCTTCGACGTCGATTATTTGCGCCTCAGTATCCTGTGTTGCTCTCGTACTACGTCGGGTAGCGCGAGTGGGAGCAGCTGTATTGGACTCGTCGTGAGGCCCAGCACCGCGGCGGCGAGGGACACGCTCACTCTTACGAGCGGGAGGTGTGGGCGTCGGGGACATAGAACGCTTGCTCTTCTGAGGCGTTTTCGATTTACGAGGAGGCCGCCGGCTCGTGTAGTGAGTGTCGAAGTCGGGAAACCCGTCCGCAACGTCATCGCTCACCTTGACGCCAATTTCGTTCAGGATTCCCCAGAAAGCCTTCCGTGTCGCGGTCAAATGGCCAAGTTCGTCGTCTGCTTCCTTGATATCGTTTTTCAGTTGATTGATTTCGTTCTCGAGCAGCGTCGTCTCAATCAACTTTTCGCGATCGTTTTGATCGCCGCGCTTCGTGCCAGCGAGATGTTTGCGCTTGACCTGCAACTCTGCCCGGTTGCGCTGAAGATCCTGCTTCGTGTGATCAATCTTGTGCATCGTCTCGCGAAGCATGATGCGGTTCTTGAATTCGCACTGCGGGTTTTCGCAGCAATCGGTGTGAACCTCGACGTCGTGCCAGATCCGGCACGTCTTGTTCTTGCAAGGCTTGTCGCCGTTGCACATTACCGCGCGCAACTTCTTGCAGTCGCGCGAGCAGAACTGTCCCGCCGGCGGCTTGCAAAGCTGTGCGTCCACAAACTCGATCGATCGGCGCAAGCGCTCCTTGAAAAACTTGGTTTGCTCGGGCGTCCGGCGGTCCGGGTAGCACAGCTCTCCGATCGTGTCTTTGAAGTTCAACAGCAACTCGTCCGCCTGCTCATAGTGTGGCTGACTCGGGCGGCCACGTCGGCCCTTGCGCGGTTTGGCGGGTTCTTCGTCCTCCTCTTCGTCTTCCTCTTCCTCGTCGTCGTCCACGCTGACAACTTCGTTTTCTTCAGCATCCTTCTCTTCTTGTTCCTCCTCGGAACTCTCCGTGTGAAGCACGACACGCGCTGCGGCACGGCGCGGGCGCTTCGGCGCGGGCGACGGCTCCTGGGAGCCGCTGCGCGTCCGCGTGCCCGCGCTCCTCTTTTCCGCCGAGCGGGTCGCTACACCCGTCCGGTCCGCCGAACGCGTCACACGCTTTTCCGCCGAGCGCGTCACAGGGGGCGCCGCCGGCGGCGACAGCTGCTGCCTGGCGCCAACTGAAGCGTGGGAGGGCGTGATCGCGGCCTTCTCGGGCTTCAAGGGGCTGCCGGGCTCGCCTCCCTCGCGGCGGCGGTGGAACCAGAGGTCCTTCGTGACCACCGAGCGCAGCACGGGCTCGGCGGCGTTGCTGTGGCACGCGAGGATGATGCGCTCCATCTGCTGCGCGAACTCGGGCGAGGTCTCCATGTTGGCCTCGATGTACCTCACGAGGCGCACGCAGCATCCGTGGTACATGTCGTAGTCGGCCAGCGGGTCGAGCCCCAGCCCCGTGTGCACGCGGCGCGCGTAGGCGCCCATGGCCTCGTCGAACCGCGCGCAGACCGCGTTCACCGTCTGCCCCACGCTGTCGGTCAGCGCGCGCGCCAGTTCCGCGCGCAGCTCGCCCATCTCGGGCGCCAGCGCGGGCGCCTCGCGCTCGCCGCCGGCGCCGCGCCGCGCGTTGTCGCCACCTTTCTTGGCCATCACTTGCGCTCCGGAACAACTCGCGCTTTGTATGGGGCGGGGATTGAAGCGGGAAAGTGCGCAAGGGAAACTTGCGGTTGATGCGGGTCAGCCCATGGGTTGTATAGACCCGTGGGTTTAAATCGACCCACGGGTTGGGATGGTTCACGTGCTTGGGAGACCCGGAAACGGGTGGGTTTGGGTCGTAAAACCCAGCGCCGGGTTCGAATCACCCACGGCCAGGGGAGGGGGAGAAACCCGCGGGAAGGGGGCCGAGAGGAGAGGACCCAGGCCAGTCGCTCACCCACGACCTGGGTCATTGGGTTTTACTATCAAAAATCTCCAGCAGGTACAACATGAGTATGTCGAGTGACCAGCAGGCGTTCGCGCTACCCGAGGCGCCGGCGGCGGCGGTGGCGGCGGACGCGGCGGTGGCGGCGGACGCGGCGGTGGCGGCCGTGGCGCGCAAGAAGCGCAAGGGCGGGCGCCGGCGGGACGAGATCTGGAAGGAGACGACCGTGTGCGAGGACAAGACGGTGGTCTGCAACCGCTGCCACGCCGTCATCCACCGCTACGGCACCACCAAGGTCGAGCGCGTGCGTGCGCACTTCGAGAACAAGTGCCTCTACTCCAAGAAGCCCAAGCTCGCCGCTGGTGCCACGGGATCCACGGGATCCGTAGCGATCTCCCGCGGCCCGCATGCACCCGCTACGACGCCCGCAGCCGCGGCCGAGCTCGTGTCCACGACGCCGTCGGCCATGATCGGCAAGCCGCGCAAGCCGGACTACGGCACCAAGAACGGTGTGTTCAAGCGCCGCTTCGCGCACTGGATGTACGCGACGGGCCAGCCGTTCGAGAACGCCGACAACGAGCTGCTGCTGAGCGCACTGCGCGTGCTGCGCAACGACGCGGCGGCGCCGACGCGCGAGGAGCTCGAGAACGAGCTGCTCGACCTGGAGTACAACGCGTCACTGTCCAAGGTGCACAAGGTGCTGGCGGGCAAGAAGTGCTACCTCACTATTGAGAACTGGGTCGACGCGACGGGCAGCGGCAACACGAGCTTCGGCGTCGTCTCGGAGGGCGCTCCGTACTACCTCGAGTCGGTGCCCTCCAACCCAAACGACGGCTCCAACAGCGCCACCATCGCGGGCGGCATCAGCAGCAATGGCATCGGCGCCGGTAGTGTCGCTGGTGCTGGTCTCACCGAAGAGATCGCTCTTGAAACCATCGAGACGGTGCTGGCCAAGAACAAGAAGAGCGTTTTCTGCGGCGTCGTCGCGCCCACGACGGCTTCGCTGTCCAAGGCGACGCGCGAGAAGCTGCAGAAGAAGCACCCGCAGTGCATCTTCTTCTACGGCTGCGTCTGCCACGCGCTGAGGCTGCTCATGAGAGACATGGCGAGCGTGCTGCCGTGGCTCGGCTCCGCCACCACGTCAGTGGTCGAGATCGTGAAGGTATTTCACGCCAGCCACAAGCTGCAGAGCCAGCTTCGCGCGCTGCAGGCGTCTGACATCGACGCCCAGACTGCTACCCCACTGCTCCCCGTTGGAGGCTCGCTGTGCGAGTCGCTCGAGTCGGTGCTGAGCCTCGAGAAGCAGTTCTACGCGCTGGTCGCGCGCCGTGACTTCGTCGAGTCAAGCTCGACCCCGGAGGAGCAGAACAAACTCAAGCGCATCCAGGACTTCGTGCTGAGCGAGTCGTTCGTGCAGGACCTCACGAACTCGCTGGCCATCCTGCTGCCGCTGCAGCAACGACTGACACAGTTCGAGACCATGCGTGCCCCGCTCTCGCAAGTGTACTCGAGTTTTGTCGACCTGCTCAACACGTACGCGTCCATGGAGTTGGTCAGCAAGAAGGAGAAGGCGTTGATCACATCATGCGTCAACGACCGGCTCAACGCGATCTACAGTGAAGCGCACGGCGTCGCGTACCTGTTGGACCCGCTGCACCTCGGCGCCAACTTGGACGCAACCAAGAAGCGTGAGGCAGAGGCCTTCATCGTGCAGTACTGTCGCGAACATCTGCAGTCGCTCCCGCAGTCGCAGCAGCATCGTGACGTGGACGTGCTGGCACAGCTGGAAAAGTACAAGGAGATGGTGGCGGAGCTGAAGGCCTGCAATGTGACGTACTGGGACCTGCTCGTGTCGGGCACGGTGCACCCGACCGACTTCTGGGTCGAGCGCCGCCAGTTCCCGCAACTGCAGCAGCTCGCGTGGGCCATCTTCGACCTGCCGGTCGCGAGCACCGCGCCCAATCTGGCCTTCGGCGCGCTGGCCCACCATGTGCACTCGCGCTTCCACACGACGCTGACGACGGACAAGCTCCGGAAACTCACGCACGTGTACTGCAACGCCAAGAGCAGCGCCGTCAGCGGCGTGGCGAGCCTCGTGGGCGGCGATGCCGACGCGCAGCCGCTGCTCGTCCACGACCTCTAGCTCTTCACCCATTGCCGGTGGCGTCAACGCTGAACTAGCATCACTATCACGTCGTGTAAGATCCGACTCTGAGCTGCTGATCGCCGATCATTGCCGTCCATTATCACATTGCAGTACTGACGTTGTAGTTGGTATTGAATCTATCGTAAATATACTGTTTTAAATCCATTTTTCGCGTCCTTTCGCGTCCCGATGTCCCAACATGCGGCGCTTCGCCCAATGATACATCGGATTATCTATTGCGCTCACCATGGCAGACACGGCGGACTACTCGGACGAGTATGGCGAGGAGTACGAGGCCGAGTCGCCCGTCGGCGGAGGCGCCCCCGCTTCGATTGCGGAACCTTCGCCGTCGCCTGTGGAGCCTCTTTCCTCGACCCTAGTGGTGCCGAGCGGCGACTATGAGAGCGATGAGGGCCAATCGAACACAGACTCTGACGCTCGACATCACTCTTCACCAATCCAAACTGACTCCAAACGCCAAGAGCATCATGCTCTCCTGCTAGATGAGAGCGCGAGAGATGGGGAGGAGGGGGACGCTGTCTCGCCAGCGCGTCGCTCCACTGCCGCCGCTTCCCCCGCGCGTCGAACTACCGGCCGCCACCTACTCACGAACGCGGCCTGTACGTACTCGATCGAGGCGACGCGAGTGCGCGCGCTTAAGATCCCGATCGCGGACTCGACAACGCTGCGGGAGCTTCGGGTGTTCGCGGTCATTGACAAGCAGGCGAGGCAGTCGCGTGGGTCGGCATGGAAGGCGGACGCCACACGCAGCTCTCGTAGACCATCGCTGCTGTCAACCGGCAGCGGTCGTTCTCTCGCGTTAGCCTCATCAGCAGGACGCGGCAAGAAAAGGAGCTCGAGCTCTTCTCCTGATGGACGGTACAGTGTTGCCGCTGGCCGACGTAGCGGACTGCTCGAAGAAGCGAAGTGGCGAACAGGAGATGGCGCGCTCAAGTGGACCCTCCCGATGGAGAAGTTCCGACAGCTCAAGGCGTACAACCCGCGGATAAAAGTGTTCCTGTATGGCGTCGACGTAAGTGGCAGTAGCAGCGGTGACATGGCGTCCAGCCGGTCGCCGAGATGGGCAGGTGAAGCGGAGGCGGCTGACATCCTGAGCCTCGGGTGGTTCTTTCTCGACTTGAGGTTGGTGTTCCTTTTCGGCATGTCATGTGATGCATGTCAGTTTGCTCACTCGTGTGTGATATCTTCATTCGGACTGCAGGACGCCTGACCTACCTGTGCGATGGATCAAGCTGCAGAACGCGCGGTATGGTGGCGAAATACAGGTCCGATCCAGTTTATCAGCGTTCGCAGCTCCGACCCAGCCGCAGGCATCCTCAGTCTCCAGCAACAAGAAGGCAGCTACAACTCGGGGTGCTGGTGCTCTGAGCGAACGCGGCAAAGTGGCGGCGCTTCGGCCAACGGAAGCCGCGGCTCTCAACCGAGTCGAGTCAATGACGCCAACACGTCAGCCACTCCCGCAGGAAATCATCACGGACGACGCGGGCGACTTCTTGCAGCTAGGCGCTCGGAATGGCATCGACGTGTTCATCGTGTCGGTAGCGGTTAGCGGCGCGCAGAACCTCGCTCCTCTAGTTCATCGCGCGCTGACAAGGAGCGATCAAAAGGAGGTAGCGACCGCGACAAACGGAGGATTCTGGCTCAGCTACTCGCTTTTCGACGTCGTGGTGCAGACAGACGTGTTTCACAACCTCGAATTGGCCGAGTTCCCGCCCATCCGGGACAGCTTCCGTGTGCGAAGCTGCCTTGAAGACCTGCGCGCATTCATCAATGCCTCTCACAGTGGTCTCCCGGTGTTTCTCTGCACGGAGAACCAAATCATCGCCGGCGTAACCATTCCTCTGAGCGATTTGCTGGATGATGACTTGTTCGCTAACAGTTCGCAGGATCGAGAGCAGCAACTGCCGCCGCCGGGAACGACCACTAAGGTTGGTAATTGGTTCCTCTTCCCGGAGTGTGAGGACTCTAGCGTGTCTGCATCAGTCTCGATCGAGTACGTTGGATCAGCGACGGCATTGCTAAGTAATGAGGAACGGGGAAAGTCAGAAGGGGAAGTTGTCTCCAGTCAGCCGAAGCCCGTCGACATGCATGACGACAATGAACTGGAGGAGACAGCGGTCATAACACCAACACCAGCTCCAGATCCGAAGACAGTGACCACTGCGAAGGTGTCCGTGACGTACGTTCGCCTCTCAAACACGTTGCTATCCCCGCTCGTAGGTTTGGACGGCGTCACGGCATCGCTGACTCTGCCTGGATCGCATACAACCGAACCGCTCCAATTCTGCGGCTTCGAGAAAGAGTTCACGGTCGCGCGTCTGTGTCGGAGCTTTGTACTCGGCGCGATCGACGCGTCCGACCGAAGTTCCAGCCGCTTCCACGTCCAGTTCACTGCATCGGCATCCAAACGCTGCCTTGCCGAAGCGACTCTAGACCTATTCGAAGCGATCGGTAGTGATACCGACGCAGAAGAGAGGATTCGCTTGGTCTCCCTGCGAGATGAGTCAGGAAGACCAGTGGGAGAGTGCGTCGTGCGGCTCCAAGCGTCAACCGATACATTGGGCGGTGCCCACGAGTTGGTAGATGAAGACAGTGGCGCCGACGCCCACGACGAGCTGCGCCACTCGTTCCGACTGTCGCTGCAGATCAAAGCGATTCGCGACGTTGCAGCCGCTGGAACGTATACAATCGCGTTCGAGCACCCATTTCACGAGGGCATTCGAGGTACGCTCGTTACTCTTGTAGCCCACAATTGTAGAGCTTTTCCCTGTTGGACTCACATTGTCATCTGTGTTCATTTCCTGCAGCGCTAAGCCAACCGCTGGCGGTGCCTGCGAAGCGAGAGACGAGCGTTCGGGATCTCGCGTACTGCGTCAGCGAGCGCCTAGCGACTCTGTCTGAGATCAAGCAAGCCATGGGTGGCACAGTCGCCATCGATCTTGCGCCGATTGGCGGTCGAGACAGCAGTGAGAGCGGCGGAGTAGCCGCCTTCAGTCTCAACTACCTCTTTTACTCGGAGGAGCGGTTCTGCTGCCCAGACACTAAATGCCGAGGTACTTTTCCGACCGACGAAGGCGCGGCAGCGCACTGGCGTGAGGCTCACGCTGGAGATGCGAGCGAGCAGAGTGATCAACGGGCGTACGTGTCCACGAATATCAAGAGCTGCTCCATCTACGTGCCGGTTGTTCGTGTCGACAACCACCAGCGTGACGGAAGCTGCTCGGATCCACCGCAAGCCGGACAGCGTGTTGGAATGGTCCGCATCGACGCCGCTCTTGAGGACTTTGGACCGTCGAAAGCTCAGCACTCTGATGTGACGCCGCAACTCAGGTAAGAGAGAACCAAGACTGGGATGCGCATCGGCCAATAACCATCCCACGTAATGTCAACGTGCTGCTTGCAGGCTTGTCCCCGAGCTGACAGCATTTCGAAGCCAGCGCACTGAGTCGCTTGACTCTCCACCGCGATTCGACCCACACCCCCAGTTGGAGGAACCAAACGCCAGGACCACTCGACATACCCGAGCGCAACAAGGCACTTCAAAAGCCGCGATCACTCCCGACGCAGCTCCGACAAGCGTTCATCCACCGCCTTCGCAGCCATCGCCAGAACTTCTGACCGACAGGGTAGCGCAGCAAGAAGAGGAGCAGGCTCGACGACTCGCGCAGCAGGCCCGCGAGTGGAAGCAGCAGCTCGCAGCGGTGGAGCGAGTGCGAATGGATGAGCTCGAGCACGAGTGGGCTCGTCGAGAGGAAGAGCGCGCCGAGCTGCTGCGTGCTGCGCAGCGTGAATACGAGAGACTGGAGCTCAAGCTTCGCGACGCGCTGGCCGACGTCGAAGCCCGTGAGCGCCGGCTGAGCGTCGCCGAGGCTGCGCTCGACAGGGAGCAACGTGCGCACCGGGACGAGATGGACGCGCTGCGCAAGAAGCTCGCGAGTGAGCAGAGCCATGCCGTCTTCCTCGCAACGCAGCAGCGTGAAGCACTTGCGCAACGTGTCTCCCAGCTCGAATCCCAGCTAGCCGAAGCGGAGCAGCGCGCTCGAGAGGTGGAGCGCGACTACGCCGAGTACCGGCAGCAGCAACGCAAGGTACCGGAGGCGAGACTACGCGAGGAGATTGCGGCTCTGAGAGGCAACATCGCGGAGCTGGAGCGTCAAAAGCTGGCCGAGGAGCGGGCAAAGCACGAGGCGATAGATGCGGCCGCACGACTGCGCTTGCAGCTCGAGCAGGCGAACTTGCAGGTACAAGAGGAACGCAAGAAGCACGAGACGCACGTGGTGGAGGAGCTCGAGAAGCTCCGGCTCAAGTACATCGCGCGCGAGGAGAAGTACGTGCTGGACGGCGACCGCGAGGAGCTGCGGGCCATCAAGCGGCAGCTTGACGAGCTCCGCGGGATCCACGAGCGAACCGGAGCGGCAGCGAGTGGGTCGGACGTTGGAGACGCAGATGTAACAGGCCCGCCGGTCAGCAGGATAAAGCGAACACCGATGAAAGATCCACGCTCAAGTCAGCAGCGGTCACGGCGAACGAAACGGACCCACCAGCCCCAGCGTATGTGGGGCAGTGACACCGACGGTCGCTGGATGGAGGATCAAGATGATGGTGACGACGGTGTTCCTTATCATGGTTCTCGATTTGAGGCTCGGGACGAGGATCAGCGCTCACAGCGCAGTTCCGGGATGTCCAGTGACTGGGACGTCACGCTCAATCGTGACGGTGAGCGGAGGAGCACACGTTGCCGACGAGAGGGTCCCTCACAGGCCAGACGGGGAGTGAGAATCTCGAGCAGTGCCAGCACTAGCGGCGGCAGGTCCTTTGATGCTCCTGGGGTCTCGGACGGCGAGGAATTCGAGGTCGAGGAACTGGAATTCGCCTCTGGCCGCAGCTATTCGTCGTCGCACAGCGAGAACGACGTGCTGAGTCAGCGGCGACACGTCTTCACCTCTTCCGCAGCTGTTGCATCGGTCGCTAGCGCCGCGATGAATGTGGCCAACAGCGGCGGCGATGCCGGCTCGATGGAGCAAGAGATCAAGCGCCTGCAGCGCGAGCGCGAGCTGCTGCTCTCCAGCGGCACGTACAACGCCAAGAGCTACCTGGTGCGGGAGCTTGACCGGTTGATCGCAACCGCACGCGGGAAGATGCGACTATAGTATGATGGTGACCCATGTTGCCTTGCCTGTCGCTTCGTTCTCCTGCAAGTATAAACGCACGTGAATAAACCCACTGACCGATGCTTGCTTCACGACTTTCGCTTGTTCGTATTTCATAGCAAAGATGAGATCATGGTGATTCTACCAGTTCGACCCTCCCGCAACACACCGCAACATCCATCGTGTCATGCGTGATACCTGCTTTGTACCAAGTGCGACTAACTGGCCGCCGCTTGCGTCTTGAACCGCTCAAACGCTTGATTAAGCACGGTGAAGAGCTCCTTCGCCTCGAGCTGTTCGGGGACCGACGCGTTCCGCAGTTTGTCGGGGTGAATCACGCGGATGATGCTCCTGCAGTTGCCATCCCAATCGATACATCTATCAGTAAATCATCGACACAGCACATGGTTCTGATGTGACAGCTCGTACCTGTAGGCCTTCCGGACCGTCTCGTTGTCAGGTGACTGCACGACCATGAGCTGACACGTTTTGAGCGCGTCGTTGTTCGAGATCTGGTCCAGCGTCAGTATCATGTGGAGCAGTTCCTTGCCAAACGCCCACATCTCCACCTTGCGATGGATCTGTCCGCGCACCTGGTCCGCCTCCTCGGCCTCCTGCTTGCGCTTCATTTCCATCTCGTGGCGCTCACGCAGACGCGCCTGCTGACGGATGTAAAGCTCCGTGTCCGCCTCTGTCGGCTCGGGCGGAAGCGGCGGTGAATCTGCTACTGGTTGGAAGGCAGGCACAGCTGGCTTGGACTCGTCGTCGTTGTCGTCTTGGTCGTCGTCGTCTTCGCTCTCCGACGTCTTGCTCTCGTTTCGGTGCTGCGAGTGACGGCGCGAGCGTCCTTCCTCCATCGTGTCGCCTCTCGGCCGCTGCTGTTGGTCAGGATGTGTCGGCATGTCTTTCTGCAAGTTCTGCTTGGTCATCTGCTGTCGCATTTGCGATACACGCACCGTCTTCATACTGGCGGGTCGCCGGCGTCCAGTCCGACGCGCTTGCTGCTGCTTGCGCTTCCGCTCGCGCTCCTCCTGCGCCATTTTCTCCCACTCCTTCTCGTACTCCTCCTTTTTCTTGTGCTCCGCGTGCTCCTTCTCTTCCTTTTTCTTCAGCTTGTCGTTCCGCTTCTTCGTGCGCGCCTCCATATACTCGTTCATTCGACTCTTTGTCGCTGCCTTGTGGCGCGCATCGTGATGCGAGCTGTGGTGAGTCGCAGTATCCGGCGACCGCGGCAGCGACACCGACCGCTTTTCACGCTTTCGGCTTGATTTCGAGTCGGCAGCGGACTCTTCTGTCCTTCCACGGCTCCGCCTTTTTGACGACAACCGCTCGACTTCGTCATCTGATGACGACGACGATTCCGAAGAAGAGGACGACTCTCGCTCGCTTTTTGACCGAGTTGTCCGTTCTTGACGGCGCGATTGCAGTGGCGTCGTTACTGGCGATGATTTTCTACCACTGCGATCGACAGGAGCACCCGTTTCGTCTTCATCCGAGCTCGAGTCATCCGACAGGTCTGACGATGACGACTCGTCACTTTCCAAACCAGTTGGCTTCACGCCCGATGCTGCAGGTGGGACTTGCGCCCGCGTTTGGTCTTGCGTTGCTGCTGTCGGTACGCCAACCACATTCGGCGCGGGTACTGCTGCAGGTATACCTGCAGCCACCGAACGAAATGGTTCGTCGTCCGACCCCTCCGACGAAGAAGACTCCTCCGAGTCACTCGAGTCCGCTTCTGCGCCAGCGTCAACCTGCACGAGTTGCGGAGGGATCGGGGCAGGCAATGCGTGGGCATCCGCTGGGCGAGGAGGCGACGCGTCTTGCGTCGGCGGCGGAGGGGGCAACGGAGGAGTCTCATCGTCACTGTCGAAAGAGCTGGACAAATCGCTCTCGCTCCCAAATATGCTGTCGCTTGACTCCTCCTCATGGTGAGATGGCGATTTGGCGACATACATTCGTGGCCGCTCGTTCAGCACCTTTCCTCTGCCCGACACTGCAGAACGAGGGAGTGGCGAGACAACACTTGAGCCAGCGGCAGTGGGGGCGGCCGGACTAGCCACTGCAGTATTAATCGTAGGCTGTGTGGGTGCTGGTCCAGCTTCCTCCGCTCTGGCACTTCCTGCAGTGGCAGAGTTACGCGGCGAGGACGAACGCTTGAACTTGATGGAGAGCTTCTCGAAGAAGTTGACTGAAGATGCGATCGACTTCTGTGCTGACGTGGCTGGGCTCGCCGTCGTGTCGTCAGTGTTTTCCTGCGAGAAGGACTCCAATGGTGTCTGCAACGATGAGGTTGAACTGCCGCGCTTCTTTCGCATCGTCTCGAAATCTTGCGGCGCAGCCGCTTCGTCTACTGCTTCACTGGCGGGCTCTGCATGTTTGCCCATCCCAAACGGATTGGACGAAAACAGACCCGATGAACCGCTTCGAGATCGTGATTGCGATCGTGATCGTTGCCTTGCGTTGGATGGGCTAGGCGGCACTGACCCGCCTTCCGCAGCCACAGCAGGAGCGGCGGTGAAGTCGAAGCTGGCTAAGTCGGCAGCACTGGCGGCGCTACTTGTCGGACTCGCGTTGTTCTTTGCCGCTGCGGTGTCACTATCGAAGAATCCGGCGACATTCATGGTAGAGGACTGTATCGCGCCTAGCTGCTGCTTGAGATACTTCTTCTCCTCGCGCTCCTTATCGAGCTGGTAACGCAGCCCGCGGCTGATAGCTTCGGCATTCTCGACTTGCTTGAGAAGCGTCTGGTACTCTTCACTTTGCTTGATGCGCGATGGCGATAAACTTGCGGCAGCAGTGGCAGCAGCTGCCGCAGTCTCCGCATCAGCCCTCGCCTTACTCGCCGCTGCCGTTGCCGCCTCCAGCTCAGCCTCAAGCTCCTGGATCTTTCGGCGCAACGCAACATTCTCAGCCAGCTTCGCTTCCGCGCCCTGCCCCGCAATCTCTACGGCGCGCTCCAGTTTACTCTGCATGTGTCGTTCGTGTTGCTTCATCTTCGACGCAAATTCGGCCTGCTGCGCCTTTAAGCGTTGGTCTCCGTCGGCTCGCGCTAGCTCAACGTTCGCCGTCATATCTGCGCGGAGCTGACTGTTCTCCGCGGTCAATGCCACCACCTTCGCCTGAAGCTCCGCGCTTAGGATCTCCGACTGCTCCGTGAACCTCGCCATGCGCTCGCTGGCCTTCATCAGCTGCTTGTTGCGCTTCTCAATGATGCGCTGACACTCCTTCATGCGAATTTCGAACTCCTGCTTCTCCTTCGCCTCGCCCACCACCTGCGCCTCGAGCTGGTCGACGCGTTGCTGCGCGGCCTCAAGCTGTCCGCGCAGCGCGTCCATCTCGGACTTCTTCTTGCTCTGGCGCATCTTGACGCGTTCCTGGAAGGATTCCAGCGACTCGGCCTCATCGTCCGCTTCAAACAGACCGCGCCGCTCGGGAAACATGGCCGAGCTGCTCAGATTCTCGTGCACATCAGTTGGCGCAGTGGTCGTGGATGGGGAGGACGTCGTCGTCGACCCAAGCGTGAACGACGACGATGCCGGGAACATGGTGCGCCGTCGCACGTCCCCGAACTGCTTCTTGGAGTTGGCGTTCGCCGAGCGGCTTCGCGGGTTCGCGCCCAGTATGGAGCCTGCGCGCTGCGGGAACAGCGGCGCCTTGGTGAGCTGAAGAACATGCTCGTCGTTCTCCTCCGCGTTCTCCCGCTCGTTCTCGCCGTCCACGGACGAAGACGAGGACGCCGACGGCGAGAAGAGGTTGTCGCGCACGCGACGCCGGTCCTTAGATCCGTCCGCGTCCCCGTTCCCGCTCCCGCCGCCGGCCATGCCGTCTACAATCCACAATCATCCATACACACCGCGTTGGTCACCCATCGCTCCTGTTCCCATGCTTACACTGAGCGCTACCGCGACCCTCCGCACCGCAGATCTTGCCTACGCACAGGAGGAGACTGTAGCGGACGCGTAGACGCGGGTGCGGCGCCGGAGGAGCGCGAGGAGGAGGAGCGAGACGCACCTTTGGCCGGCGATCCGAGGAACATGCGGCGCATGTCAGCAGGCAAATCTCTAATGCGAAAAAGGGCGTCACCTTCCTCCAGCGTCTTTCGCGAAACCCGGGTCAGGCTTTGAAAAACCCACCGGGTTACAGTGAGACTGCAATAGAGTGCATATTACGTGGCGTAAACGGGTAAACAGGTTGGTACCTGACAATCGTGAGTGACCCGTAGAACCCGGCCTGCTGGGTGATAATGAGGGTTGCCCTCTCTTTTGTGACGTCGTCAGTATGAATAGCTACAGTTGTCAAGTTGAAGCTGTCGACTAACAGCGTCACGTACAAGGAACGGGGCAATGACGCCTTCTCAGCTTCCTCCCGTTGATTCTGCTTTCCAGTGCTTCTACTGCTCACGTGGCTGGGGTACTGGCACGTGAGAAGTAGTAGATGCTCGTGTCGACACCCTTGTCGCGCAGGTTGCGTTTGATGAGGCGCTCCACGGCGTACCAGTTGAACCGCGGCGTCCCGTAGCCGATGCGCGGCATGTGCACACTCGCGTCCAACATCCGCGCGCGCTGCGCCAGCGCCTCCAGTGCCTGGTTGAGCGCGTTCAGGCGGAACATTGTCGACTTGCCCTGCCGGACGACCACGCCATTGGCGACGCGCTGCTTTTTCGTGGCGCCCTTGGTCAGCTGAAAGCCCTGCACGACCAGCAAGCACACGTACCGCTCAATGGTTCGCCCACCGTCGCTGTCATCGGCTGCATTCTGCGGCGGTAACTGAATCAGATGAGCTGATCCGAGCTTTAGGTCACTATTCCTCCCGGCGGCCTCGTACTGCTGTTGGACTAGCGGGGAAAGAGCGGACAGACAGCGGAAAAACCCGCGCGAGCTCCAGATGCCGCTGTTATCCACGCAATGCACGATGATAACCGCATCTGACGGAAGGTAGGTGAGCGGAGGCTGGCTCGCATCGCCCGAGCGAAAGTGGAGGAGACGGGTGTTGTCGCCGCTCAATCGCAACGCATCCGCCGAAGCGTCAGTGCTCTCAATATCGGCGTCGATGTTGATGGCCATCGATTCATAGCCACTCGCTCTCCACGCTGCAAGCTTTCGTGCGAGAGCCTTCTGCCGTCGTTCTTCTCGTTGTTGCGCGAGCTCCTTCGCTGAGACCCCATCGACTTCATCGTCGTCCTCATCGTCGTCTTCTCCTTTGTCATGTTCGTATCGGGCACGATTAGTCGTCCCAGTCGCTCGCCGTGCCTTCGAACCTGTCTTGAACTCGGCGCAGAGTTTGAGCAACGAGGCTTCGTCGCGAGTCTTATTCTCCTTAGCCTTGGAGTAGTCCTCACCCTCGAAGTAGTAGATGTTCTCCTCACTGAAGTCGCCCCCAGACTCAAGGAGCTGCTCGTTCTTGACAGAGCTCTCGGTGGGCGCGGTCTTGACACTGTCCCCGGCGTCACCTGTTGTACCATTCCTGGCGAGGATATACTGAATGTACTCTTCGCCGAGCGGCTTCATCAACGCGTCTTCGCCGACTCCGTCTTCCTCCAGCAGCTTGTGTAGGCCGAACTGGATCATCTCCAGCAACGTCTCCTCGCTCTCTGATGAGGTGCTACTCCCGTCGTCGCCGTCACCCTTGACTTTGCGCGCAATGTTTCGGATCATGTCGGCCATCTGCATCTTCTTCAGCGCGCGCCGGTAAATGCTCTCTTCGACTGTGTTGGCGCACACGAACTTGATCACGTGGATCGGCTTGGTCTGTCCAAGACGGTACGCACGGGCGACCGCCTGCAGATCCACCTGCGGGTTGTAGTCAGAGTCCACGAAGATGACCGTGTCTGCGCGTTGAAGGTTCAAGCCAACGCCACCCGAACGAGCACTGATGAGAAATACGAACACGTCCGGATCGCTGCGGAAGCGCTCGATCGACTGCCAGCGCTCCTTCCCACGCACCGACCCATCAATCCGTTCGTACGAGAAGCTCTCGAGCGTCAGGAAGTCTTGGATGATGTCCAGAAATGCGGTGGACTGGCTGAATAGCAGTACGACGTGGCCGTCGGCCCGTAGGCGAGGCAGGATCTGGTGAAGAACGTACAGCTTGCCGCTGTTCTCGTACAGGTGACTGCCTTCCTCGAACGGCTCCGGCTCGGCGCCAGGGAACAAGTACGGGTGATTGCATGCCTTTCGCAGATGAGGAAGCACGTTGATCAACGAGATCCTGCACACCATACGGCATATACAACGTCAGTATAAACTACCGACGCTTGATCAATTGCCGCCATACCTGCTGGCATGATTTTTGGCTACGTTCTGGATCTCGTCGACGTTCCTGGCCACGATCTTCTTGTAATAGACGCGCTGCATTGCCGACAGCGGCGTGTGCACAACAATCTCAGAGATCGGCGGCAGCGTGAACGAGTCGTTCACGTCCCGAATCGTACGCAGGAGCAGCAACGGCGACAGGATGCGCTTCATCCACCCGCGCGCTCGCTCCAACTTGGGGTCGGTGGCTTTCTCCCCATCCGTACTCGCAACCAGCCGCTGTGCCTTAGCTGAAAAGTAGTCGCGGAAAGCCGACTCGAACAGCGAGTAGTTGTCGAAGATGCTCGGGTTCAGCAGCGACAGCAGCGCAAACAGCTCGCGCAAGTCGTTCTGGATGGGCGTGCCGGACAGCACCACCTTGTGGGGCGCGCGCAGCTGCGTGGCGATGACCTCGTATAGTTTTCCCTTGGGGTTCTTGAGTCGGTGGCCCTCGTCGAAGATTGCGACCTCCCAGTCCACGCGGCCGAAGAATCCGATGTCAAACATCACCATCTCGTAGGATGTGACCACCACCAGGTGCTGCATTAGCAAGGAACCGCGTTAGACACACTGTGATCTAGTAGATACTGCTATTTGGTCATGCATCATGGACGTACCTCCGCTGTCGAGCTCTCCACAGCTGTCTGCATGGCCGCGCGGTCGGCCTGCGCGCCGATGTACATGGCAGTGGCGGCTCTCGGCGCGAACCGCTCGAACTGCTCCATCCAGTTGGGCAGCACGCTCAGCGGCGCGACGATCAAATACCGCTTCTTCTTTTTCTTCTCCTTTTCCTTGTCGCTGGGTGCCGCCTCGCTCATGAGCGACGCGATGAACGCGATGACCTGCAGCGTCTTGCCGAGCCCCATCTCGTCGCCCAGGATGGGGCTCAGCCCCTGCGCGCGCTTGGCCAGCAGCCAGCGCATGCCAATCACCTGGTAGTCGTGCAGCTCCACGTTTTCCAGCAGCGCCGGCGGCTCCGCATGCATCGTGCGCTGCGTCTCGGCCGCGTGCACCGCCGCCACGTCGCCCAGCTTGGCGATCAGCGCCTCCATCTTCAGTTTGGCGGTCGGAAAATGACAACGGAAGCCATGTCCGAGCACCAACTGTCGCATTTGAAGTGAGTCATTTCGGAGAGTATGAGTGGAGTACTACTTTCGGTTATCCATAGCATATTGAAGAATGCGAGATTCAGTCCAATATTCATACATAATAATACAATTGTGAGTATTGTCATACGTATTCATGCTCGAGCATCATGACAGGCATCGACCTGGCAAGTGATGGCGATGGCGTTGGCGCCGTGACGGGCGACGCGGGCGCGCCTCCGACGCCGCGCTACTACAGTCTGGCGGGCTACCTGTCGCCGGAGGAGGCCGAGGGCTTCTTCGGTCTCTCGCACGCCGAGCAGATCGCCAAGGTGGCCGAGTACCTGGACTTCCTCGGCCGCCAGCCAGCCGCCGAGCACTTCACGGCGTCCGCGCGCGCGGCAGTCGCCCACGCCCAGCTCCGTGCAACAGACGACGTACAGCAGCAGCAGCGGAGCGAGGAAGGTTTGGATGACGAGGTGATGACGCGCGTGTTGTCAGGTAGAACGCGCAGCGGCTTTGGCGCGTTCGGCACGGACGCGGCCTTCATGCTGCAGAAGCCGCTTAGCCTCGCGGTCGCGCGCGTCATAGAGGAAATTGGCCACAAGTACGCGGTCGAGACGCCACGGCGCAAGAACGCAGCGCCGAAGCCTCCAGCGCTCAACAGTCGCAGCTTCTTCTTCTACTGGTGTCATGCCGAGAAGCAGAAGCTGGTGGACGTGCGGCAGAAGCTGGCGCACTTGCCAGAAGAGCAGCGCGGCCGGCACTGGGAGGCGCTCGAGATCGTCGTGGACCGCGTCATGTGCGATGATTGCGTGGCGTTCTGCGACCAGTTGGCGCGCTTCGAAGGCGTGCAGCTCGTCGTGCGCGACCCGCAGCGGCGGCGCATATTCGGTAGGCAGCTAGAAGGTCGAGACCATCAGTCTCTATGATAGCAACGTTTCATGCGTTTAATAGTTGGGAGGCTTGTTATCGACTCACGCGCTCGTCTGCCTCTTGCTACACGATTCGACGCAATTCATAATCGATCTCCACTGCCGTCGGCCGCACCGCCGGGTCGTAGTGCAAGCACCACGCCGCAAGCTCCACCACGCGAGGCGGGCACTTGCTTGAGAGACAAGCCGCCCCCAGCCTATGGTTCCTTGGAACCATCGCCCCAGGTGGCTCTGGAGCATACTCATACTGTCTATTCGCCCCCTACTATTTCAAGGATTTTTTTTAAGGCAGACTAGTATTTCCCCGGAGGGATGGGCATTCGCTTGAGATGGACGGCGTAAGCTCGCCCGCTGCGACCATCAGCGCCAACTGCGTGCTGGTTGTCAGGCGCTCAGACACCGAGTTGTCTCCCTGCTTCGTGTCGCTACTGCTCGCTCTGCTGCTCGTATCGTACGGGTGGAGACACGTGTCGAGCTCAACCAGCAGCACACCGAAGGAGTAAATGTCCACACGCCCAGCGTACTTCCGACCTTGAAGCACCTCCGGCGCCATCCAAGCAACCGTGCCCATCTCGCCTGTCATGGTCACCACAACCAGATCGTTGCCGTCGTCATTTTCGATCATCGCCACCGTGCGACTGACGCCGAAGTCGCTCAGCTTGGCATCGCCCTCGTCGGACAGCAACACGTTGCGCGCTTTCAGGTCGCGGTGCACGATCAGCGGCTCGAACGAGTACAGGTACACGAGCGCCTCGACGATCTCGAGTGAAAGAAGCAGCTTGCTCTTCAGCGTCTCCGAGTCCTCGAACCAGGTCTTCCTGCTGCTTCCAGTATCACTCACCGTGCGCAGCTGGGAGCCCAAGTCGCCTCGGCTCATGTACTCCATCACCACCGCGACGTCCACAAGCGTGCTCCAAGCAACGCCCACAAACGTAACGATGCGTGGGTGCTCCAGCCCAGCATACAGCCGAATCTCAGCCATAAAGGCCTTGAGCGCCATTACGTTGCGCGCATTCTCCGGACGCAACTGCTTCACCGCCACGTCGAGGCCTCGGTAAGTCGCCTGGAAGATGGTGCCGTGACCGCCAGTAGCGAGCTTGCGCACAAATTGGAGCTCGTCCTGCTCGATCCGGAACGCAAGAAGCGCTTCATCGTTGCGAATGTCGTTCGACAAGTACTCGCGCGCGCTCGAGGCTCTTCAGCGCCATTAAACGACCCAACGAAGTGGTGGTCACCCAGGGCTGAGGATGGAGGGGTTTTCGTTGGTGCGTCATCGTCATCGTCGCCACCACTGCCACTGCTGCTCTGTTTGCCGTCTGAGAGCGTAAGCTTACCACCTTTTCCGGACTTGGCGACATACTTTCGATACCCGAAGATCGACGCCCCGATCGCGACCACCACGCAGAGACACACGACGCACACAATCAGCGTCGTGTCTGTGCGTTTGACAGTGGATCAACAATCAACACCTCTGTCGTTAGTTGGCGTAAAACACAGACCATCAGTACACATGAGCTAACGACTTACTTGACGAAGAAGAAGAGCTGGCAGAAGAAGTCGCTCCGGTGCCGCTACCACCGCCGCGATACATCTCGTTGAACAGCGCATCTACACATTCATACATGCACCACGCCAAATCGTCACCATTGAGTCACGAACCAGCCCACGGTAATTTAACGAAAGCTGGGTCGTGCCGTCCTTTGCTTACCAGAGATAACGCAAAGCAAAGCGCCATCGCGAGACAGCGTCGTGGCGCTGGGGTCTTCACACGCCTCCTGAGTCACGGTGCCGTTGAAGATGAAAGAGTCCGACTCGAAGATGGCAGCGTCGGACTGACGGATCTCGAACGTGGCGATGCGGTTCTGCGCCAGGTTACTGTAGGATGTACGGCAAAACCGTTATCAACAAGCATATACGCAATGAATGACCGCTGCATATGATTTCTCGTCAGCTACAACACGTACAGTTCCTCAAGGGCAGCCGAGAACTCAACGCCTTTGACGGTTGTCAGTCCGCAGTCAGAGCAATACCTGAACGAGACACGAGCGGATGAGAACATTCAATCAGTCGCTATGAGCATGACACGACCCCGATTTCCACACTTACAGCTTTTGCAGCGTGTCTGGGAAAGTTATATTCAGCAGTTCCGCGATCGAATTGGAGTCCAGGTTCCTGGTAAAGAGTATACGACCGTAAGGTGAATATGTCAATGGGGCCAGCAAAAACCATAGCAGCACGTACAGCTCCTCCAGCCCCGACGGCAGCGTGAAGTTAGCTGATGTCAGCTGATTCATAACGGCGTAGCTGCCTCAGCCAAAAGCACAGTTAGTACGATGGTAGCTTCCCCAGCAGCCTCGTCCCCAGTGAGGAGCTTAGTCATGTCGTACAGAGTTTCGATCGTGTCAAGGAGCTCAATTCCGTCCATGGAGAGAAGATCGTTCTCTCCAATGTAGCTAATGGTGAAGGAAATGACGAGACAATAGGAGCATTCAGTCAACAAAGGAACGAAGCATGCTGGGACAACGGCAGAAGGAATGCAGCACGTACATAATGCCCACGGACTCAGGTATCTTGCCAGCAGGAATGGAGTCTAAGGTGTTGCCTTCGAAATCGCTACAGACAGCACACAACAGCAGAGATGATGGAAAACAGACAGCACGAGCAAGAACACGTCACGTACAGCTCGTAGACCTTGGAGGGCAGCTCGATGCCGTCCAGCGATGTGAGCTCGTTCCACGCGAGGATGAGGTGCTCGATGCCCGTGTCGTTCGAGAGGTCCGCCGTCTGGATGGAGTTTGAGTCCAGGAACCTGTATCAACGCATGAATGCAAGGCATCAGTACCAAGGGTGTCGGTGACTCTGTTCAACCCATCGCCGCATCCACAACAACAAAACGCACATGCGGTAGGCCGGCGGGTAGCTGTCGACGTGCTCAATGCCCAGCGTGTCCGCACGCAGCACCTGAACTCCTCCTTCTTCGTGCACGGCTCGTATAACGGCGAAGCAGTTGGAGGACAGCACCACGGCTTCGCTGGCGTTCGACGGCGACTGGAACAGCGTCACGACGTCCGGCGCGTCCAGCCCTACTTCTTCGCAGAGCGCGGCAAACGCCATCGGCAGCAGCAGCACCGATAGAGAGGCATATACAGCAGGGGCGAGCGGGCTCATCGCCATCTCCAGCGGTCAGGGGAGCGCGTGGGCGGCCCGCATGCCGTCGTTGAGCGAGAGCGCCAATGCTGCTGTTAACACCGGGAGGTCCGGGTCCGATTTGGTCTGACTTGGTTGCAGAACATGTGTTGATTGGTTTAAAATGACGAAAAGGATCTGTGATTGGGTGAAAAGAGGGAGAAAAGCAGAGTGGCACATGATATGCTGTTCCCCTCGAACGACTACACCATTTCCCAATCAAGTTGTCAGCTTTCCCAATCAAACTGCAAAACGAGGTTTTGGACAAAAAAAGTAATTTAGGTTTAAAGTTAGAAAAAAGCCATTTCCCACTAGTGTAAATTTCGTCGGATTGTGTTCCCAATCAAAATGCAAACCACTCCAATCTGCTAGGTTCCCAACTGCATGTCTTCACCACGCTCTGCGGCGAAACACGCCCGCATGCAATGGCGCTCCATCCGCCATACTAAACGGCGCGTGATGGCGCTTTTCGCGACAGCAACTGCTTCCTTTAGCAGCGCCATCCGATGCGCAACAAAAGTGTCATACTCTCCTTTAACTAAGAACTCTACCTTGCGTGCAGCGACAACATGCCGAATCCTTGCTTTAAGGACGCTCCAGCAACCCTCAATCGGGTTCAGCATTGGGCTATACGGCGCCAGCCGCAGCACCACCAGCTTAGCTGCGTTCACGATGCCGTCCTCCGCAAGCATTTCCCTCGCCAAGTCCTCCACCCCACTGTGAGCAGGCGCGTTGTCCGTGA